>PPHD01000165.1:0-92687 GCA_002909625.1 Bambusicola thoracicus | reverse complement strand
TTTTTTTTTTTTTAATTTTTTTACATTTAAATTCCCGATGCAGAGAGAAACTGCCTGCAGGCTGGTTCATTACCACCACATCATGAGGTCTATGGATCAAGGTAGGGTCTCGCTGGGGTGCCGTGTCTGTGTGCTATGTGTGTGTCCCTGTGCCTTTCCCCTTCCCAGCGCTGTGCCGCTCACCCCGTGGTCCCGGCGCCCCGTTCTGCCGCGGGCAGCGCGGCCGAGTGGTCAGGGAGGGCGGCAGGAGGGTCCCGCGAGGGACCGGACGGGGTTTGGGTTCGGTTTGAAGGCGATACAGAGCTGTCTGGAGAAACCTCCTTTAAACCTCAGCCAGAGAGGCTCTCCTCTTCCAAGCCATCACCCGAGGAGCCTCGCTGTCAAACCTCCGGGCCTCTTAACCCTTCCGCCCCCTGCCCGGGGCTGGATCTCAGGGCTCCGCAGGCGGCTTCCCCGGGTCCGCCGGCGGCGGGGGCGGCGCTGAGCTCGGACGGGCGGCTCCGGGCCGCGCTGCGGGCGGGGGATGCGGGGGGACGCGGGCTCGGAGCTCTCCGGGGGCGGCCCCCGCTCGGGGAGAGTCGGCCCGAGGGCTCCGGAGATTCGCGGGGCGACGCGCTCCGCTCCCCCGCCCTCGCCGCGGCGTCTCGGTGCCGGTGGAAGGAAGAGTTAAGCGCGGCGAGAGGAGGAGTCTGCGCCGCTGACAGCGCCGGCGCCGTGGTCCGCTCGGTCCCCGAGCCGCCGGCCCGCTTCCGCCGCCGAGATCCCCCTTCTCCCGGCGGGGCGGAGGCCGGGGGGCACCGCGGCACGCTCCGGCTTCCCCCGCAGCGGCGAGTGCTGCTGCGAGCCTCGGGGGAGAGCGCGGCGCCGGGAGCGGCCGTGCGTGGGGATGCGGAGAGGAGCGCGGCGGGAGCGCGGGGCGGCCCTGCGGGGGCTGCGGCTGTCAGGGAGCGCGTCCGCGGCTCAGCCGTGCCCGGAGCTCCCGGGAGCGGAGGATGCTCCGCGCCGTGAGAGCCCCCGCAGCCCGGCTCTCGTACGGAACCGGCGAGCCCAACGCGGGGCGCCGGTTTCTCCCCCACCCTGCAGCCCCCTGCCCGCTCGGCATTGCACCCCGAGGGCCGGGCGGGGAGGGAAGCGCAGGTGGGTCGCTATTTTTGATAGCGAAGCTGCGCTAGGGGGCAGGAGGTGGAGGACGGAAGCGCTTCTCCGCCGACTCGTTCCATTTTCGATTTCGCTTCGCTCCGCGCCGCCGGCTGTGCCCGCTGTGCCCATTCGGGGTCGGGGATGCGCGGGAGGGACGCGGCCGTTGCCACGGGGCTGTGCTGGCAGGGCTCGTAGAAGCGGCTATTTTTTTTTTTTCCTGCCTTAGCAAGCTCCCCAGGCACCTGCCAAAATACACTCATTAACACACGCACCCGAAAGGGCTCGTCCGAGTACTCGGTAGAGCCAATGGAAAGGCGCTGACGGGCTTTGCACCGCCTTAGGATCAGGCCATCGCTTTGTCTCCTGGGTCCTCGGTTTTCTCCGGCCACAACTCCCTCTCTCCTGAGCACCTCAGCCGCTCTTAGTCACTCTCGCAACAACCCAGAGAATTTATTTTGCTGCAGAGAAAGTAGGAAGGTGAAAGATGGGAGACTTTTTCTCCTAAGCGAGGCCGCGCTCTCACCTGCTGTAGGGTAGCCGTGTACCACAGCACGGGGCAGCACTCTGCCAGCAGCTGCTGCAATTTCTCCCATTACTGTGCAGCCCCGCTTTCCCCAGCTGTACCGCTCCGCAGTGCCCCGCAGTCACAGACCGAAACAGAAAGCGCTGAGTTTTTTTCCAGATGAAATATCTGAGAGCACAGCAGCCGCTCCAGCAGCGCAGTCACACGGCACAGCCTGGAGGTGCTCTGGGATCGCACTCCTGTGCTCGGGCACCTATTTCTCCCTTAGGCAAAATTCCTTCTCCTGTCAGTGGCACAGCGGCGACGGGAGTGGAGCCTGACAGCAACTCAGCGGTGTGTCAGTTCTGCCCCCAGCCCGTCTGTACAGATACAGCTGCTTGAAAGCGCTGGGAAGAAACAGCACGTGGCGCTTCCAGGATCAGGCTCTGGGGCTGGGAGGATTCCCGCACCCACAAAATAGTACAGGAGTTTCAGTAATGTAGGGTGTGTAAGAAAGCGTTAATAATTCTGGGCTCTGGCCCCATTTTACAATTAGAGCTGGCTCAGAGTGAGGGAACGAAGTCTGTACGTGGCTGTTTGCAAAAGGATGGTGCTTCTCTGGCTGTGCTCCCTTGAGCTTCTGCAAATGTCAGCAGGACGGGGACACAGCAGAGGTTTTCAGCAGGTGACTGAGTCCCTCTGTCATCCCGTGTTCCCACATTCCTGCTGCTCTGCCTCTCAAGGCAGCCCCTTCCCGCGGGCCAGCACGCGTGGCGAGACGGTTACAGCAGCTCACAGCCAGTGAATCACCTCCGAGTCTCTTACAGGGCAGAAATCGCATTCGCAGATGGGACACTGACATAATTGGAGCACTCTTTTATAACATTCCAATAGATATTCTAACTGAAATGTTTCATCATTCATTTTTTGGAAACGGCCAAGGATAATAATATCCCAGAGCTTCTTTTCCACTACTGGCTTCATCTATTTTTTTAAACTATGATACGCGCATTCCTTTGGTTTGCACGGCAGACTTCAGAACTTAATGGGAACGTGGAGATATGAGCAATTTTTCCGTTGTCCTTTCTTGCCAAACCGCTTTAAGCCTGAAATTGGGGGGTAATATCTCTGACTCAACCTGACCCCAAAATCGAATGGCAGTGTGTGCAAGTGCGTCCCTTACAGGAAGTGCCGGAATATTCCCCCCCTCCGCCGCCTCCCGTTCCTTTTTCTCTCCCAGCGCTCCCCGCACTTCAGGCTGCGCAGCTCATCCACTGCAGTCTGAGCTCATTTGAGAGCGCTTGGATAAAGTCCACGTGCGAGTCCTGGTTGCCTGCTAACTTTCTGCTGCCTGCCACATGGACCGCCAGGACTCTTTGGTTTTTAAGACAGCACGGATTTGTACTTTCTCTGAGTTTCAGCTGCCGAAGTGCAGCACTTTT
This sequence comes from Bambusicola thoracicus, assembly GCA_002909625.1. Lineage (NCBI taxonomy): Eukaryota > Metazoa > Chordata > Aves > Galliformes > Phasianidae > Bambusicola > Bambusicola thoracicus. The sequence continues at coordinate 89,603 of PPHD01000165.1, read as the reverse complement.
AATACACCCTTCCCTACCTCTTTGTCTTTAGAACTGTTTAACGTGAGTGCACTGCAGTTGTACAGATCTGGTTACGTGTCGTGTGGTCCTCCCGACTATTAGCAGTCAGCGCAGTTCTGAGAAGAGTGTCTGAATCCTTTTTCAACTCAGAACATCGTCCAACCAGCCGCATTACGGGGCAGGGAATACAATGGGACACTGTAAGGAGAAACCGAAACTCGGAAGCGATACATGAGATCTGCAGGAGATTCAAACATTGAGAGCTACGTTGAGTGCTTTTTAAATCATAGTTCGCATTACACAAAAAAGTATTCTTAGCTTTGTTTTTGGATTCCTCACCCCCGAGTGCCCAGGTAGTCCAGCATTCACATACTTCTGAAGTTTATTAAAGCGAAGTGCTGCCAAGGGCAAGCTCTCGTCCAGCTATGTGGAAAAGGAGTCCTTCCATTCTCCAGTTCCCTGAAATGGCAACACAATGTATTTCCAGTTATGCTCTGCGCGGAGGCTGCTGCAAGTATACGTGGCTGCAATTTTTGTTACTGCTGCCAAGGACAGATTTTACTTAACTCCTTGAAACACCTTCCTGGCTCATGAGAGCGGCGCTACAGAAAACCAGGAGCTGCTGCTGAGTCCCACAGCTCTGGTGGGGGAGCCCCGCTGGGGGTTGGGGGCTGCGCTGCTTGTGAGAGCACCGAAGGGAGCGAAGATGGAGGAGCTCTGTAGGGAGGAAGTGTTTCTCATGCGGAAAAGACGGAGTTAGGGAAAGCAAGGAGTATTTCCGGTCCTTGCATGCTGCATTCTAGCCTTTCTCTCCAGTCTTAATGGAAAACAAGCATTAGGAAGCGTTTGTCACATTGTTTGGGTTTTTCCTTTGATTTGGAGTGGCTGGATGTCTTTTCTGAGTGTACGTACTGAGCGGAAGAGCCCACAGACTGCTTCAGCCTTGTAGCTTTCCTGCCTTTTCTCCACTGCAAGTTATTAATGGCGCACTGGGTAGTACTTGTAAGTCACGTAGCTGAAACATCTTTTTCTAAGCGTTGGCTTAAGAACGTGTTCGGGGTTTAAGTTAAACTCAGTCCTCAGAGGTCTCCAAAAACTGCAGCTGTCACTCATCTGCATGCTGCAGCTGCTTGCACCCACTGATGGTTGGTTTCGTGCATTTACATTTAGGCCAGATCTGCACTGTGTGGATTTGGACCACTTCTGCTCGAAATAACGCACTGGTAGGTTCCAGCACGGCCCGCGGGGTGCAGCATTATAACTCACACCTCTGCACACTGGAAGCCCGCGGGAGCTGCTACTGCCATATGACCGATGTCCTCACGTGCCCTGTGTGCACACAAAGGGAGCAGGGGAAGCCACGCAGCGGTGTGCCCAGTGGCTGCAGCTCCCTGACATCTGTCAGGCTGTCTGCTGGGCAGAAGAGCTGACTGTACAAACTGAGCTAATCCCCGCGTTTCTCCAACACTTCTCTCATTGCTGTCTTGTCACCCTAATTCCTCGCCAGTGTCAGGATTTATGATTCGATGGATTAGCAGCGAAGCTATTTCGCATGACATGGCCCTCTTGGAAAGCAAAAGGTACATTTTCCATTTGTGGAGTATTACTAATTCTAGGAGTAGCTAAGGATAACTTCGAAACTTTACATTCTTAATGGGTTGCAGACGATCTAGGAGACACAGGGTAAAGGGTCGGCTACAGACTGAGCAGAAGATGGGGTCATTTCCCCATGCTCTCTGCCAGTCACCCGTATCTTCATTTGAAAGGCCAATGTTATGGTTTGTGTCTTTTCTTTTTGTGGCTAATATAAATGATGTTATCCACTCGTGCTCCATGTGTTGTGAGCTGGACGGCTGACAGCTCCCTTTAGAGCTAAGCCAAGATCAGCAACTATATTTGATTTTTCTAACAAATTTCACATAGAACAGCCAGTGATAAAAGGTTAACGCTCCGGCAAATGGTAAGCATCATTTCAGAACAGATAAATAAATATGCCAATTTAATATATTTTGTTCTTCAAATTTAAACGCTGGGGAAGGAGTGGAGCCCTCAGACGCAGCAGCCCACGCTCCCCGCGGGGCCGCCCCCTGTGCACGTTCCTGAGGGCAGGAGCTCAGCCCAGCTCAGCCTTCTGGGGGGGCCCAGCTCCGGGTCCCGGTAGCCATGACCGCTAATCACTGCCTGTGCAGGCTTCCCTGGCTGCACCCGGCGGCAGCGCGGCCCGTTCCCGGCCAAAGCACACAGTAAGGAACTCCAGAGCACGAGTGCCTCATGTAGCGTTAGGAATCGCTGCAGCAGATGAGGTAGACTTTAACTGTGGTCTCCAGCTCAACCGCAGAGAGACACTGGATCCTTTTCAGCAGAGCGCCGGCAGTCCCCGCGGCAGGCAGGGAGCCACGCGGGCGGGAGCAGCCGCACACAGCGCAGGAGATGCATGCAGCCCCAGGCTCTGCACACTGCCTACACACGTACACGTGTGTGCACACGGCTGCACGCTGACCATGCGGAAACCCCACTCCTTGCTGCTCCTGGCTGCCGCGGGGGAAGATCAGGTAGCGTGATGAGAGCGTGCCGCTGTATTACTGGGTACATTATACATTCGTGAGAAAAGCAAAAACCATCACTCTTTTAGTCTCTGTGGAGTTAAAATATGGCACTGATTGCAGTGACATCCCTCCTTAATCTGCTGGCTGTGAATAACGGCTTCTCTCTATTTAAATCACGCTCCAGTGGTACGCGTGTAGACAGAGCAGACCAGTAGGGTTCCCGCTACTTCCAGCTAAGCACCTCCTCCTGTCGAGGTCTCAGTATAAACCCCAGCACAGCAGGTCTGTGGGACCACCTGCCGCTCTGGAAGGTTGCTTCCCCTATCCCTAACCACATTCAAGTACGGAGTTAATGTCATTAAGGCCTGATTTCCCGCAGCAGTGCCCTTGCAGTTGCCCTTCCCTCCACGGCAGAGAGCCTCGTGCAGTGTTTGCACTCACCAATAGGTGCCCCTAATGCATCCTGGAGCTGCTGGCACGGGGCTGCTGAGCGCTCTGCAGAAGCTCAGCAGAGGAGCTGATTTTAAGTAGCGGGAAAAGTTCAGGTCTGGTGCTCTGAACCAGAGGATGGAGAAAAACTGTGTGATGAGGAGGTCATTCCTTGGCTGCCATATTACTGATAAAGGGGACAGGTTACAAGCCTACATGCTACTGATGCATTCTATGATTCTATGCTGAGATCCTGGTTGATGCGTGCTATGCAGGAGGCTTTCGGTGAGCTCAGCCAGCAGCTTGGGGTCAGATTTGTAGCGCGGCTGATGTTGTCCTGCTAACTGGCTTAGCAAATACAAACAGATCGAAGTGAATGCTAATACACTTTTTTAATGATCTTGGTCCCTCTGCCTTTGCCATTCTACTCTGCCCACAGACTGAGAGCATTTTTCAAACTCACAGACCCAATGACAGCAATGTGCACACCAGTAAAGGGGACCACACAGACAGGTAAGCGAGGGAACAAAGTCCTCTGACCACAGGTGCTGCAAACACACAAATTTAGGATCTCCAGGTGAAGTCACCAATGGTGGCAGCAGCTGTTGGAGGGCAGCGGGCTGCCGGCAGGCAGGGCCAGCATGTGGGGCAGTGCCTGCAGAAGGTGCAGATGAATGGAGGCAATGTGGCGGAGGTGGCCAAGGGGCAGTGGGGTGGCTGGCAGTGATGGCAGTGTGGTCAGTGGGGAATGCGGGAGGACCTGGTTAGTGAAATGCTGTTTGTGAGCAGGGCAGGGAAAGAACAGAGGCGTTGTGCAGGGTGAGCTTCGTGTTTCTATGGGTGTCCCGGTTAAAGAGAGGTTGACCTGTGAGTGCAGGAGGAGATGCACCCAGACACTGCCTGCTGGTGCCTTGCAGAGGGATCAGGGAGCACGTGGCGTGGGACACAAAGCACCTGGAGAAGGCAAGGGCAGCACCTGGGCTCCTGGAGCTGCTGCAGGCCCCACCAGCGTGGCCTGATGGCTGGAGCGGGGGAGGCTGTGAGCAGAACACGAGGCTGTGCTCAGTGTGGGGTATCAGCACAGAGGGCGGCGCACCCTGGGAGCTCATTGGGACTTCCCGAGGTTCCCCACACCACCGCTACTGCCAGCGCCGTGCGAGGCCATCGACATCCCCCACAGCCCTGAGCTTCCCTTTCCCGTTTCACTTCCCCCGCTCCACCAGCATCCTCCCGCAGCAGCCACCCTTTCCCCAGGGCCGGGGCCGGTGCGGGCTGGGCACGGCTCCTCCTCCCCGGGGGCGGCTCCGGGCGGCAGGTGGCTGCTCGGGAGCAGGAAGCTGCTACCGCTCGGCTTCTGATCCCCCTCGCGTGCGACCGCCGTCGGGGCAGCACAGCCGGCCTCAGCGGCCCCTGGAAGACCTTATTACTTTTTTTTTTTTTTTTTTTGCCTCTTTTCTCTCCCCCCCCTTTTTTCCCCCGACTCCTCTCCACTCGCACTTGGAAGAATACCTCCGGTTCCCATCGCCCTTCGGGCTCCTCTAGCAGGAGGCCGGCATCGGACGAGCCTCCCACCCCGCCGCTGCTCGCCGGGGGTGGCCGCGATGAGCGCCGCTGCGCAGGCTGCGGAGCCCGACCCGCAGGACGGGACCCCCGGGCACTGCCCCGGCCCCGGCCCGGCTCGGGACGGCAGCCCGCAGGAGGAGTTTGATTTCTCTATCCTCTTCGACTACGACTACCTGAAGCCGATCGAAGGTTGGTGAGGAGCCGCCTCGCCCCGACGGGGCCCTGCTGCCGGGGCCAGGCGCTGCCTGCCGCCGCTCGGGAGTCACCGAGGCGCTGCCGTCGCCCCGCGGGGTCGGCCCTGGCCAGGAGCCCGGAACGCGGCGCGGTGGTGGACGCGGAGCGGTGCCGTGCTCGTGGGGAGTCACGGTGCCGCAGTTGGCACCTGCGGGCGATGGCTGCCCCGAGCCCTGCAGGGTGACCGAGCGGCTGGGGGATGGATTTCTTATTAGATACAAAAGTGGTGCACGTGGGAACTTGAGCCCAGCGCTGAGAGACGAAGTAGAAGCGCTCGGCTCGGTTGTGAGCGTCGTCAGTGTGCTCGCGGGTGTGCTGGGAGCTGGCGCAGGGCAGGAGCGCGGCGTTACCGAGAGGGCGGCCTGGGGGGGCAGTCAGCTCCCGCTCCGGGTCAAACAGCGTCCGCTTCAGCCTAAAAACAAAAGTCAGCCTGTTCTGCTTCCCTGAGCTGATGCAAGTCTGTGGTACTACCAGCACTGTGATGCGTTCCCTGACTTCCTATATGACAATTCCAGCAGTTAATGGTACTAAAAAGTAGTGTTTGCTATCCCATGAAATGCAGGTTTGTGTGAAGCAGATGAAGCCGAAAGAGGCAGGACCCAGGGGATGGGTTGCCAGGAGGTCATTGCTAAGATACGTTGGTTGTAGTTTTGCAGAGCTGAGGAGGTGTTTGGTGAGGGCATTTGTGGAAGGAGACCATTAGGCCTGAGCTGGGGTGTCCTTAGTGAAATGGGCAGTCCTTACAGAGGCGTGCCTTTTGCTCACCTGTTCACACACACAGACTGCGCCAGCATGGCATCTGGGGAAGGGTGGGTGATGGCAGCAGATGTACAAAACCGAATGCTTTGAGGTTCGATGTAGATCAAACCATACTGAAAGAAATCCACGATGGAAAGAGGTCGGAGATTTTAATGAAGATACATTCAATCTCGGTGAAAGCTTCACATACTGTTGGGCTTTGTTGTTTTCTTTCACGACTTCTTTTCTTTCTCCAGTACCAGTCCCGCTGTGGGGCGTGAAGTGGGAAGTTCCGCAGCACATAACAGTGCGTAGGTGGGGGGTAGAAAGTTTTAATCTTCTCAACCGCATAAATGCGGAGCAGTGTGTGCTTATAGTAGAAGTAACTTCCTTCTTGAGCCTGCTTTCTCCCCGTCTGAATGACTGGAAACCATAATTAGTAGTAATTCTGTTTGTTCCAAAGATGGAAATCATTAGCATAAAAAAAAAAAAATCACAACCATATACACCAGCATTGTAATCTGGAGAGCGTTCTGTGCTGCTTTGAAAAGCACCAGGCAAAGTCTGTAAGCAATCCAGTGTACATCCGTGACCTTTCATGTACAAAAGATTAAAGCGTGTTTACACGAGAACAGAAAATGTTCGAATTTGGGGGAAGGGCTTTGTCCACATGCGGGTGGTAAATGATGCTCGTTGTTCATGCGAGATTCTGGCCTCATCTGAACTGCAGTTGGGAAAACAAATCCTTTCTGCGGAGGACTCAGAATGGAACCAAAAGCACAGGAGTGTCTGAGGATGTCGGTGCCGCAGTCTGTGCTTCCCGCATTCAGAGCCCGTCTGAGCGGCCCCGGTTTCCTCGAGTCTGGGCAGCTCCACCCACCTCGCAGCTCCTGCAAAACAGAGCTCTGCAAACGCGCTCAAAGTCTTATTTGTTTAAGAACCAACGGTATCCGTGAGGCTGTAAGAGTGGGCTGGGAGAGAAAAGCGTTTCTGGGGAATGTTTTCAGAGGCTGTGATTTGATAGCATCCGCTTAAGCTGATGTTTTAAAAGTAGGATCGGTACCACTACTTGTTGTCATGGGAATGCCAGAAATATTCTTACTGAAAGCCGCTGGCGTTCAGGAGTGCTTCTGTGTGCCTGAGACAACAGGAACTGGGACTGCTGTAAAAGCAATGGGAAAAAGAGTCAATAAAAACCCTACGGTCAATATTATTAATATTAGATATTCCTCATTAAGCCAGCCGTTTCCATAAGCAGGAGCCTTGTACCCAGTGCCATTTTCCATGTGCCTTTTCCTGTCCTTGCCAGGCGTGGTTTAGACATCTGCTGCGCTCCCCAGGCAGGCAGGATGGGGATGGGGACAGGAATAGATGTGCTGCTGGAGCTGCAGAGTGGCTCTCCGGGCTGCCAGGGATTCATGTTTTCACTCGGTTGAGGAAGATGCTTTCTGTCTTGTCAGAAAACACGTTAGATTCGCTTCCTTCCAAGAGACACGTGGAGGTACCGCTGGTGGTATCCCAAGTTTTCTCTTACTTCAATCCTGGGAGGTGCTGAGTGTTCCTCAGAGCATGCAGGCAGCTTCCAGCTCCCTGCAAGAGGCATGGCAGAGCTGAGCAGAGCTCGAGCTTGCTCCTGCACACGGGGTTCCCACATGAACGCATCTGATGGATGTTCTGCCTATTGTTTTGTAGCACTTCCGTACTGTCTCTCCACTAAGAGAGGTACAGAAGTGAAAAGCCAAAGTGCTGCTCTGGGTCAGTTCTTGTATTTTTGGTCTGTGCTCACCATGGATGATGCAGGGGGTGAGTTAAAGCAGCACATCGTTTGTTGCACCTGAGGTTCCAGTGGAGTGATCCTCTGAGTGGTGCTTTGAAATTTAAAATTCAAACAAAACCCACCTTATAATTAGGCTCCATGACAACAGGTGAGAGCGGCAGCTGGATGCTTTCCTCACAGGACCAAGCCCTGTAGCTCAGCAGCCCTCCAGTTACATGTTGCAGTAAGGATCTACAAGGAAGCGGCTGTGTGCGTATCATATACGGAGAGGAAGCAGGGAATGTTTGTAAATGTTACTGTTCTTCTAAATGCTTGTTAGTGCATAGACAGACCCGGGGATGCTGCCCCATCTGGTTGGTGTCAAACCCCGGATGGTCTGCCTGCCTCACTCCTTTTTCTCCGCGGTACGAAGCTATGGGAAGCGCTCGCAGCTCGGAGCTGCACCTGGCCGGGTAGCACAGGGTACAGCGTTCTGCAGCAGCCCTACAGTAAGGAAACAACTGTGCACATGTAGCAGAGAATACCAGATTTCACTCAGGAAACCAACTTTCACTTTGAGCTTCCAGGCAGTGCGAACGGCAGAACGCTCAGCTTTTGAAAAACGCCACAGTTTGACGCCGGCCCTTTGAAATGACAGCGTGCGGTTTAAAAGCTTCTGGGCTCTCTTACAGAGGAGTAACTCCATTTAAATCGCAGGAGATGCGCTGCTGCAAATGGATGAGGACAAAGCTGTGCTGCTCCCCTGAGCTCCCCGTCCCGCACACGGCCGCTACCCTCAGCTTTTCTTAGGTGATGATTTGCGTAAACCCATCGTGCAGCGCAGTCGCTCTGACGATCTGTTAATCCTTGGTTTCACGCTAATCGGGAAGGTCACATTTGGCTGACAGAACGGCTTTGAGGCTGCTGCCGCCCCGCACGCACACGCGGGGGCTCGGGAACGCCTCGGGGCCGGCCCGTCCCGGCGCTGCGTGTGAGAAGGTGCAATGCTTTGGAACTTCAGCCCGTTGATCTTTTCCACCTGTGTTTTAACTCTCCTTGTTAACTGCATCTGATGAGAGCACCTGGGGAGACTGGGCCACGTGCTGGGCAGTTGAGCCGCTGGTAGCGGTCGTGTCTGCAGCGTCTGGCGTGCTGTTTATGTATTGCACGGGAGCATGCAGAGCCCTGCTTCCCTCTCCTGTTGTGAGAGCGGGAAAGATCGTCTTTTGAACAGCGCGTAAAGACTGCGGGGCAGAGCGGGAGCTGTGCGGTGTCGGCGTGGATGCGGTGCTGCGGGGTTTGGAGCGTCCCGCGCAGGGCTGGGACTGAGCCGTGGGGTACCGGAGGGGGTGTGACGAAGTTTGCCGACAGCTCGCAGTGGAGCTGGCGGGGTGTGAAGAGGTGCGGTGATGCTTGGATGTGAAGCTTTCTTTAAACTCCCTTTCAAACGAGAAGGACGTTTTGTTGGTGAATCAATGGGTGATTCAGCAGCAAAAGCAAAGGCTGAGAAGGGCCCAGGGGAGGGGAGGTGGGGAAGCGCTGTAATTACTCGTGTGGCGTGGAGGTGCCGCAGGAGCTGGGTCACTGCCTGTGACGTCTGTCCAGCCGTGGTCAGAAAGCTGTCTGCGGGAGGAGCTTGGACTGCGTGCTGGGATGCAGGAATGGATGAATCCTTGGAGATGGCAGAACCGGGGGTGTAAAGCTGCACCCCCAGAGTTTCCGCATGATGGTTTTAAAGCTACTTCAGTTCTTGAAAAACACCTTTGTTAGGTTTCTTGGTCCTAACAGCCCTCTTGGAGGGGATGCAGTGGCCCCTCACCTCCTGCTGGGGGGCAGTGGTGCTGCCGTCTGCCACCTCTGGGCAGCAGTTTGCTGCCCACTGCTCCTGGGGGCAGCTTTTCCTCCCCACCTCGTGGAGCTGCACGGGCACTGCTGCCTCCCTGGGGCCGTGTGTCTGGAGGCACTGCTGGTGCTGGGATGGCAGAGGGGAACCTTTCCCTGCTCCCCGCTTTCTCTCTCCCTGACGCTGTTTGGAAGAACAAACCCCATGGTGTTCGCACGTGGGTCTCACAGCTCAGGCTGCTCAGTGCCTTGGCAGTGAGCTGAGCAGCCAGCCCCGCTCCTGCTGCAGCACAAACAAAAACTTCTACTGATTTCAGTGGCAGAATTCTATTTCTGGAATGCAGCGCTTGCTGCTTTGCCCAGCCCCCCCCTTTTCCCTCCCGGTGAAGTCAGAGTGTTGCGCTGTAGCATCACAGGCGTGGGCAGCAGCGCCTGGGACAGTGACTTCACTGCAGCTCTGAAGGCACGCAGGGCCTGGGACTCTCCCAGAAAACCCTCATCCTGCAGGGACTGGAGCCCAGCTGCTGTCTGCAGCCCAGTCCCATCCCAGTGCTGCTGCCTACTGTATTGATAACTTGATGGTGGGGTGGGGGTAGAGAAATGTTTTTGCCCTGCGGAAGGCTGTGGGTGTTGTCTGCTTGGCACAGGGTGCCTGCTGTGCTTGCTCCCTGCTAGCAGTGTGAGCAATCTGGCTTTGCGCAGCCATGAAGCGCTGCAGCGATGTGAGGAGTGCCGCGTGGAGGCACGGTCGTGTTGCAGCTTGTTGGTGTGCATAAGTGGGGTTATTAACATCTGGAGCATGGATCCTTCTTGGGAGGATGAATATGAAGGGTGAAAGCGCTCATTTAGGCACAGTATTTCAGTGAAAAGCAAAACTGAAGTCATCTGAAGGCTGATTTTTAATGAATGTAAAGGGGGGGAGGGGTTGTTTGCAAGACCTCAAAATTACAGGTACACATCCAAATATCTTGCTGCTTTCCCCACACCCCACAATGCAAATCTCAACGCACCAGCTTCGGTGCTTGGCACGAGCTGTGAGGAGCGGCACTGCTGTCCCTGCTGCGTGTTGCCCAGCAGCCGTGGCACAGATAAGGAGCAGATATGTGGGGCTGCTGGAGGTGTGCTGTGCAGGGAGCCGGGCCGGCCCCGTTCTTTGGCTGGAGCTGCAAGTACCAATGGTGTGAATCCCGTCTCAAACCTCATTCTGTTTGGTGCTAATTTTGCTGTATTGCATCAATTTAAATCCAAATGATTCTTCTGAAAGCAGTGGGAGTGATGTTCTGTGTGACTGCCAAGAGGTGTGCTGCTCTACTGAGCCCTAAGGAGGGGTGAGCCACACCAATATCTGGGTATGATGAAACAGAATTTGAGTGATGTGAGTGACATGTGAATTCCCACGAGTGAGATAATGGTGCTAAGAAGTGTGCTGCTCCAAGTTCAGTTACTCAGTGCTTTTTCCCTACTCCTCAAAGAGCGATGGGCCAGGGTTAAGTGCCAGAGGGAGCCTTAAGAGCTCTGCCAACTGGACTTCCCAGTCATCTCTGGTTCTGTCCCGTGCAGATTCTGCATGTGGCTTTGGTTGGTTGGCTGGTTGGTGTTTTTCAATAAACATTATGCTCAGCAGTTCCTGTTAAATTGCTCTTCAAACAGAGCTTTCTCCAGCTTGTGCAAAGCATTCAGCGCAAAAAGCAGCAGCAGTCCGTGCTGAGGCTCCGTCTTTGTTTGCACACTCTTCAGGCTGAGTTAGTTTTACCAAAAGTTCATCCCAGAGCTGTGAGTCCCACGCCTGGGAAGCGCTGTCGCTTTGGAGGACAAAATGGGATTCATCATCAAAAAGTAAAGGTTGCTTTGAACTTTCCCTTACATTTGCTACAAACCCATCTGCGGAGGGTTTTGCTTTCACGTTCAAAAGAATTCAGTAGTGAAAGCTAACAGAAAACCTGAAATTAAATCACGGTCACTGTGTGTAGAAGCATCGCTGTGGGCTTTTCTGCTTTTGCACAAAGTGCAGTTGTCTCCGACCTGGCTCTGCATGCAATGTACTGCTCGTGGGAAAGGCTCCCTCGTGCAGGGTGGGAGGTGGAGAAGATGTTGGAGTGGTTATTTGGATAATTCAGTGAAGCACTGATTTGTGCCCAAGGGTGAGCAGATGAAGGGAGCTAACCTCACGCTGTGCTGCTGGTAGTATTTCCTGCTGGATAAGCTGAAATCTGCAAAACTGAATAAAATCCCTGGTAATGCTTTGGGTGTGCTTGTGCAATGGCAAATATTATTCAGCTCCCACACTATGGGATGTGAAGGAGTCTGTGCCAGCTGCCTGGCCTGACTGCTCTCCGCTGCGCCGGGCACTGAGTGCCTGCTGGGTGCTGGGGCGGGATCTGAGCGGAGCGCAGCAGTGGGAGTTCTGCTCTTGCCTCCAAGCATCCCTGTGCTCCTGGGACTGTTCTCAAAGCCAAGAGTCTCTGAGAACTGGGAATTCTGCACCAGGAGTGAGGGTTGCACTGAACGCTTACCTGTTATTCCGTGCTTTATGATTCCTCTCTGGCCAAAGCACTCCCTGAGCTGAGACTGGAAAGTGTTTGCCTGTAAGCACGGGGTCGGATCCTTTCTGTCTCTCTTCCTTTTCTGACAAATCATTGTGAGTGTGTTTTCTGATCATCCGGTGCTTTCCTGTGCAAAACTTGTTGCTAAAACTCATTGGGGTGATAAGGAGCCAAACAACTGGCTTTTTATTTTAAGAACTTGAACTCAGCATTGGTTTCGTGAAGCCTTTTTTGGGGGGGGCTGAGATTTGATGTGTAAGAAATATTTTTCTCTCCATCAAAAGCTGTTCCTCAACATTTTGGTTTTATGTAGGCTTACTTGGAAGCAGTTTCCTGATGTGATGGTCTCACTCCAGCTCACAGCTGATGAAAGTTGACCAGAATCACAACACCTCAATTGGTGCTAATGGGTATAGTTGTCCAAATGAATAGGAAGGCCAGCAGAGAGGCTGATGTGTTGTGTACCCCTCCAGGTGACCCCTCTAGCTCAGGGCTCGGGTGGTGGGAGCCCCCAGGGCAGCGTGGAGGTGCAGGCAATGCTGCTGTCTGTGCCGCATCTGCTCTTGAGCTTCCCTGGCTGTTAATCCAGTATTTTTCACAAGTATTAATTGCAGTTAATAATTAAACAAATATTTACCTAATATCTGATCACAAGCAGTATATAAATATGCATATTTTTAATCCGTGATTGCTCAGCTTCTGTAATAATATTTATAGTCTTAAAGAGACCCTTCTTTTTCCAGAAGAACCGACTCCACATAAAACCAACAGCCCACCCTCTGGAGTTGCATACGCTCATGATGTCCTGGACTGTGGCCTCAAGCCATGCCCCCTGCCTTTTCCTAGCCTTTCTGCAGATCCCATGGGCAGATATGGACAGCCAGATAGCATAGGGACAGCACCTACACACCCTGCCAGCGCCGCAGGGGCCTCTGCTCCGAGTCCTAGGATTGAAATTACTTCATATCCTGAACTGATTAATTCAGGGGGTCCCTTCCGCAGCAGAGACACAGATGTTCTTTTGGTAGAACATCAGTCAAACTCAGCTACCGCTAGCCCAAGGGTTACCCTGCCTGTCCCTGGCTTTGAGGGCTACAGAGAACCACTGTGTCTGAGCCCAGCTAGTAGCGGCTCTTCTGCAAGTTTCATTTCAGAGACAAATTTATCTCCTTGCACATCACCATGTGTTTCACCAAATAATGGTCCTAGTGATGACCTTTGTCCGCAGTTTCAAAACATCCATACTCATTATTCTCCTAGAACCTCTCCAATAATGTCACCACGAACAAGCATCACGGAGGAAACCTGCTTGGGACAACATTCACCATCACCACGTCCCAACTCAAGGTCTTCATCACCAGGTGCAAAACGGAGGTACTCTTGCACTCAGCAGCCTTCCACCTCTCCACGACAGTCAAGGACCCCCTCTCCACAATCCTCTCCGCGCATCCCCCTGAGGGAAGACAGCTCTACGGTTACTTACACGCAGTTGTCCAGCGCTCCTCTTTCCATGGATGCTATGAACAGCCTTCCTACAGATCCTTCCTGTGCTGTTCCCACCAAAATTTGGAAAACCAGTCCTGACCCATCATCAATGCCTTCCCACAAAAACAGCATTCCGTGCCACGTCTTTCAGACTGTTGACTTCCACGGGCCCTGCGAGCAGGAGGACAGGAGAAACTCAGCGCCGGAATCGATTTTGTTGGTTCCTCCATCCTGGACAAAGCAACTGATGCCAGCAATACCTATCTGCAGGTATGTAATGCTTCTCGTGGTTGTGGGTTCTCTGATGGTGTGATGCCCTATCCCATGCGTGCTGATCCCTAGGGAGTGTTTTCCTGGGCAGATCCTGCTGCAAAGCAGAGCTATGTGCTTAGGGACAGGAAAGGTTAATGGGAGCCCAATTCATTATGATTGTGAGGGATGAAAGATGCAGGTTTGGAAGAAACACTACTGAAGTGATTCATTTGTTCTGCACCATGCAAAGAATTCACATTAGTTTGCCTAACTGTACAAGAAGTAGAAGCAGCCCTGGTGGGGTTTTTGATGGGCAAATGTATCAGGGCTTTGAGAAGTAAAGTGCTGGAAGCTTCATCTTACCTGTCTCTCTGTGCACAGCTTGCCTGTCCAGTCACTGCCGCCCCTCGAGTGGCCGCTCTCCAACCAGTCCGGCTCCTACGAGCTCCGCATCGAGGTGCAGCCCAAGCCCCACCACCGCGCGCACTACGAGACCGAGGGGAGCCGAGGGGCTGTGAAGGCCCCGACTGGAGGCCATCCTGTGGTCCAGGTAAGGGACTGGAGAGGAAATGCATGGGGAAAAATGGGCCGGGGAAAGTTGCGCCGGGAGCTGACCCAGAAGCAGGGAGCTTGTGGCTCTGGGTGTGATTGTGGATGTTCATGAAATGTCTGAAGTTGGACGGTGGCGTTTCTGGAAGTTTGGGAAGTTGGTTTGAATTGGGTTATGAAAACTCAGAAACTGAACAAAAATATTTGCTGCTTTTTCTGAGCTAAACGTTGAATTCCTGTGATCCAACTCTGTCATAAGATGTATAGATGCCCTAAATTCCAACTAAGCCCATTTTACCTTGAAAACAGGCTCTCTGTTGGTTAGGGTGTTTTGAGATGCTCAAGATGTAAAGATATCATGCCTGGCTTTCAAGCTCAGTGACTGACCAAGGTGAGATTTGAAATCAATAGCAGGTTGTGTTAGATGTGTCCTAGCAGCAGAGGATGAGTGTTTCAGAGCCTTGACGCCCCAGGCTCCTGCAGAACAAGTTCCCATGAAATGCAGGTCAGAGAAACTCACCTGTGTGTGATTCAGGCACTCATTACGCTTGTTTCAGTCTAGCACCTGCTTTATACGTAACGTACTGGAAGTTTTGCTCATCATCTTTGGTAACTTGCTGTCTCCTTTTTGTCCTGGATATGTGACACCAATAGGAAATGGTACTAGCTGTAATTGTGGTGTGATAAGGAGATAGGAGGGCATCAGAATTACATAACAGTGGGGGTGAGTTGAAGAAAACTTTGGCCTCTTTAAAGCTGTGGCTATAGAGAGGATGACCAGCTTTGTAACTCTACAGAGAAAGGATGAATGAGTTTAAGCGGGAGCTCCCTCCTGAATTGGGCTGATTTTGGTACAGGCACAAAGTTTTCTATCTCTGAGATTGTGCTTGTAGTGCTATAAAAACTCTGGTTCTGGTCTTACCTGTGCTTGTGAGAAGGGAATTCATGCTGCTGAAATCAGCAAACCAAATCCAGGCTGACAGGGATGAGGGTAACCAAATTTGACCCTCAGCTGATGAACAGATCCATGGAAGGGCTTCTTCAGTGTGCAAAGTCTGTGGTAGAGAAATGGCTGAGCAGCTGGACTGTAGCCATCTGGGGCCACATCAGGCTTTCACTCGTTTCCTGCTCATTTCAGGCAGCATTACTCAGGAAAGAAAGCCAGGCTTTTGGTCAGGGTTGCAAGGTATTGGTGTGATACTGCTGGTAACTGCATGGCACCTGCCCGGCTCAGCCACAGCTACAGCTTTCAATAAGCAAAGTTGGGGTGCATCCTACGGCTGTTCCCTTCACACTCGTGACTTGCTACAGGAAGCCCAGCCAGGAAAATGCTGAGGCTTTTGCTCAGTTCTAAGCATGTGATCAATACTAGGAATTTCACTGGGTTGATTTGTGCTCGACTTCAAACATATGTTAAATATTACCCTGCAGGCTCAGCCTCTTTTAAAATCAAGCCATAAATTGTTAAATCAATGAATGTGTTTACTTTGTTTGAGCTGGACTTGTGTACGCAGACTGGTTACTGAAGGGTACAGCATGGTAACAAATAGCAATCACATTTGCCATAACTTAATAGATGAGATTCTTTTTAATTTATAAACCTGACAAACTCATAACCCACCGTGGTGTGTTGGCAGCTCCATGGATGTGTGAACTGTTATGCAATCAGCACTCGGTCATTTCTCAGTTGCTTACAAACAGTATCATTTACCTTCCCAAGATGTTCCTAACCTCTGGATGTTTATTGCAGTGAATGAGTTTCTTGTCACATGGGTAAATACAAGTGTTTTGTTTCCTTCCTGTAATCAATATCAGTCAAAGAGGGATTTGTATTTTCTGTTGGAGACAGGAACTGATATTCCTAGTTTTATCATGATTTGCCATCAAGCTTAAGGATCTCAAACTGTGAAATCAAAGATCTCTGTTAAAGTCTCCCAAGCAGATGTGCCTCCGCACAGCTGTGCCTGCATATGGGGGAAATATGGACAGTTTCTTTAGGAAGGTTTATTATAAACCTGGAAGTATTTGTTGGATCTCTGTTCACTTGAACGTAACAGAGTTCATATGGGTACGGAGCAGTGAGACCGCTGCACCTGTATGGTTTATGACATCTGAAACTCATGAAGGCTAGTAAAATCCAAAGCTTTCATGTCATGAGTTATTTGGCTTCAAGGCTTTTTTCCTTCTTCCCCCTCAGTGCATTTTAACTTTCGTGTTCCTGTCAGATTCCAGTATTACAGCCACAGACAAAATGAAACAGAAGAGATTTTGAGCACTGTGGAAAGTGTGCATGAGTTTCAGGCAACTGATTGCAAGGAAATTGAATTACATTACTTTGCAACAAGCTGTGTCTGCTTTCAGCCGCGAAGCAGAAATGCAGTGTTTGCCTGGGGATGGCACAGCTGCACTTCTGCGGCCTTCAGAGCTTGTGCTGGGCCTGGGCGTGCTTTCAAAGCGTCATTATTGAGCACCTCAACCATTCTTGGGTTGGGATCAACCCGAGAGTGGTTGGGGTGCTTTTTTGAGCACTCAGACCCCTCCACGCCAACCTTCTCGAGTCCAGCACTGTCTCTTAAACTTCTGGACCTAAACTGAGAAACCAAATGTGCCCTGACTGCGGAGCCCCACCAGAGTGGTGGTACTGATAGAAAGTGTGAACATCCCGTTTGTGTTACTGCATTTTACAACCACTTTTGATAAACTGCTATTCCTCCGTTTTGATTACTTTTTCTAAAATGTAATATATTTTTTTCTAATTTCCTGTTAAATTAACCCTTCGTGTGGCTCGTTATGCAACTGAGCCTTCTGGAGGAAGAAATGCAGGCTAGTGTTTGCAGCTTGGTCTTGATCTGCAATATTTGTTTTTTGAAAACTAATTTTGCATGCAAGTTTCTTCTTTTGGACGCTCTGAAGATACAAAGCAGCAGATCTCATATCCTCCAGGCCTTATCTTGTGGTTTATCTTTCTGATGCTGCTTCCTCCTCTTCACATGTCTGGCCCCGAGAGTTTATGCTCTGCACCAGTTGTGCACTCTGACTTTGGTGGGAGAAGAGTCTGATTAATCAAAGTGGCAATTGAGATGGGCCGAGCAGAAGAGGCCATTTGCTTTGTTTACCTGGGGAAGGAAGAGAGAAGGCATTAATCCCATATAACGTTCACAACAGCTAACTTTAGAGATCATCAAGAGACATGGAGAGGTGAAGGCTCCCAATTCAGTTCTGAATCACTCTATGAAGGAAACTACAGCTTGCTGTCAAATAAAATGGAACTTGGGCCTCTTAGGGATGTAAATTGAATGCCAACATTTTGCTAGTCTAAGTGTCCCCTGGATGTCACATCACTGAGAACAGCAAGGAAATCCGGAGTAGCAGGGACAAAGCAGAAGTTTGCAAGCACATACCTTCTTGCAGGCCCGTCCCGTTGCTGAAACAGCAGAGGAGATGGGATTGTTTTCCTTCTTTCCAGCTCTCTTTCACTGTAGTCTGGGGACAGCTGCTGCTTTGTACCCAGCTGCTCACATCAGGGCTTAAAAATAAGTGCATTTCTCCTTTTATTGCACATGGGAAAATGTGGCAATAAGAACCTCTGCTTCAGAGAGACAGATTTTCAGTTCTTCAGCAAAGATGGTGATGAAAAAAAAAGTGATGTATTTGATAGAATAGGCTGGGATTTGATAAGGAAGGGCTGGATATGAATGATCTTCACCCCATGGTCAAGAGGAGTCTCTAGTTCCTTAAGAGCCATAAAAATTTAGAAAGATCAGTGGTTCTGTTTTTGTCTAATTGCTTTGAATTTGAATTGTTTTTGTCCAATTGCTTTGCACGAAGGCAGACTTTTCATGATTGAACTGAATTTATACATAATTGTGTGATATTTCGGGGAGCTCTAAGGAGAGACCTTGTGCTTCCTTCAAGGCAGGAGAAAGGGAAAGGAAAAGCTTTAAAGGAAGATGAGCAGTTGACTTATGCAAGTGATTACCCACGCACTCTGGATAGTTGGATTTGTGCTTACTTCATTAGAAATAGTCGCGTTCTGAAGCACTCAGGGTCCTTGTGGGCGGTCAGATAGATAAATGTGTGCTTTACTGCTGCATTCACCTAAAGCAACTGAGAGTAGTGACAAAGGGCATCAATTTCCGTTGTGCGTCTGCCACAGTCTATCGAGAGGCTGAGATACATTATTTTGTTAAGAATCTGTTTGAGAAACTTGTCTCTAAGTTTTTTTCCCAGCTGCCCAAGTATTTTGGACTTAGCTTGCTGTAAGCAGTCCCTGGGGAGGCTGTGTTTTACACAGCTCTTCAGCACAGTAATTTGTAGTAATTTTCTCAAAGAAGTGTGCCTAACTCTGACATTTTGTTCTTTATTGCCATCTTAGCAAAGCCTTCCCCTGATAGATTGTTTCTCTAATTTATCTTTACAAAAGGCTCAAAACCTTCTGAATGAAAACAAGCACAAAAGCAGTCAGTAACTTCTTTGCATCTCCCGTTTAGCTTCTCATACTCTCCCTGCGTTATTAAGTTTTTCATCTACAAAGCTGTTGTTTTCCACTGCTTGTGTCAGATAATTCAGTCAATTCAGCGTGACTTGAGACAGCAATTTGCAGAAGTATCCAAGTGCACTTGTTGCTGGGGCTCTGATTTGTAAAGGCAGCACCCGGTTCATTGTGTGCAGCCTGACCCGTACGGACAGCCGTGGCCACAGCCAGCTTGGGCCGGACCCGCTTGGTGTTCAGGGGCAGCAGGAACCTTTGCAGAGAGCAACTGGTGGTTTATCTGTGAGGGCAGCATCAGAGGATGGGATGGGACCGTGCCCTTGCCTTGTAGCAGCATTACGGTGGTTTGGGTACTCACCAGGACGTGGCAGCCCCACACTTAGGCCCTGCTGTGCTGCAGACCCCAGCGGCATCGCACACGTTTCCCAAGAGGCTTTCTTCTGCCTCCTCGGGGCCCTCTCCCCATGTGGGCACAGAGGCAGGCTCCCTGCGACTGCTTCCCCTGCTCCTGAGTGCTGGGGTCCAGGTTGAGTTTAAGGCAATCGTTTAAACTGAGCAACAAGGCTGAGCGGGAGGAAATTGCATGGGGTCCGTGCTTCAAGATGGAGTACCCGGGTCACCTCATTCCCCCATTTCCTCCTTGGAGCAGAAGGAACCTCAGGCTGTCTGATGCCAGAGCCCCTGCCTGCTGCCAATGCCCTGAAATAACCTGGGAGCTGTAGTTATCTAAAGCTGGTCACGTCCTCAGCCTTCTCTGTTCTTGGCACAGAGAATATCAAAAGCTGTTGGCTGTTCCTCTGATGGAGCCCCAGGAGCCTCCAGCTGGGCAAACCGGGCACAGGGCCTTCAGCTGCAGGGATGTCCATGTCAGCCTCGTTTCAGAAGCCGAGGGGAGGGGTTACCCTGGTATGAGCTTCCATCCCACTGCCACAATTACATCTTCGATCTGTAGCATCAATTGCAACAGCACAATGAAAGGCATTACCGAGCGCTGAGCTTTGTGCAGTGCAATGGTGCTGCCCAGGCCTGCAGAGCAGCAGCACAGCATGGCAGTGGTGCAGCAGCACAGCCTGCCTTCCCCTGGGTGGTCATTTTTAAAACTGTGGTGACTTTCACTGCCTCTTTATTTATTTATTTATTAAAAAGAAGCAGTAACTGTGGAGTTGTTAATGGAACACACAGGAGCTGCTTTACAATAACAAACGTATGTTCACTTTCCTTTTATATTTGAATTTTGCCGTATGTGTTTTCTTGTGGTTTCCAAGTCAAAGAAGACTTTGTTTTCTAGCCTGGGCTTCCCGTGGGGCTCTGGCTTGTAAATGTGTGTGACTTCCAACAGTCAACTAATTGTTTTGCTTATTAGTGAAACCAGAACCTTTGATGGAAACTCAAAGCCAAATCACAGCTTGCTATCGTAATCTACCCTCCCACAAGCGGGGCTGGATGGATTCTGTGCTGGGGTACATGGAGGTAGCTGAGTTTGGCCTTCTCTGCCTGTCCCCCTGCTCAGGGAAGGGGAAGTCAGAGCTCTGGGATGAAGCTGGGTGCTGGTGCTTGCACTTCCGTAGCATTTGGGCTCTGCGGGCTGTGCTGGCTGTGTGCAGCAGAGCTGGCTCGTGCTGTGCCATGCTTCTGCGTGCTCTCATTGCCTTCACTTCCTTCTAGTAGCAAAGGGAAGCCTTGCACAGGCTCCTGGCTGCTGTTGGACCTTCGGGGTTCTGCCCCCAAATTACCGTGTATGATAAATTCTGTGTGTTTCGTGCCTGACTTACCTGCAGGATTGCTGAGCTTGTTTGCACAACTGCGGTGATTGTACGAGTGCCGAGCTGTTGGTTCGTGCACCCATTTGCTGTGGTAACGCGTGCTATTGCGGGGATTGATGTGCAATTCTGAGAATGCAGACCTTGGTTTTAGATAAGTCTGGGAAATTCTCTTCAAAATGAATATCCCATCAAATGCAAGGGCGGATGAGTTGGTACCCTCACACTGTCCTGGTATATACTGGTAGCATGACTGCACCTTGGGATCAATCTGAAAGTTCACTGCAGCCAACGAGGAAATGAAAGTTCTAGATAATTCAGAGGTAGGGTAGGAAAACATGGATGAGCCTGAAATTGGCTTTTGTTAAGGTGTGGAACTGGACTGAATAATAGGGAATGTCAAATACGGTACTTAATAAACCAAAATTAGAGGAAGAGCTGACTCATGCATTTGCTAAAACAAATGCAAGAAGAGAACTGCTTGATATCAGGGAGGGTGATTAGCTACTGAGGAAATTTACCAGAATATGAACTACATTCTCTGTTGCTTAAAGTCATTAAGCTGGGTCTGTTTGTCCCAGTGAAAGGGATGCTGTCCCTCATGCAGAGGTGATGTGCTGAGTGAGGGGTAGCGAAACTGAGGCACAGGGAAGCAGCAACCTGCCTGTGTTGCAGAGCGTGGCCGGTGTCAAGGCAGTGAGGAACTAAAGCCTGCTTTGGCCCTCCGTTGCTTCCTTCTGCCTTCTCTGCCCAGGACTTCTATTTTAACCCCTGGTAAAAGCTAATAAGCCCAGTTAGATACTGGCGGCCTGGTTCTCATTTATGGTGAGGTGGAGCACAAATGAGATTCAGTCCTTGCAAATTTCCTTATGGTTTCTGTTCTTTTGCTGTGTCCCAAGTACATCAAATTGAACAGAAATGTGACAAGTTTCAACTTCGTTGCTCAATGTCAGCTCTGATGAAAGCAGACGCACAAGCTGCTATGTGGCATGGTGTCTGCAGGAGGTCTTCTGTTAATTACTGACAGCTATTGGTATGGTGCTCTCCTTGAGACAATACACTTTTCCATCTTGGTCAGAATGTTGTTGAATAAAGGCTTCCCTAAAAAATCCTTGGAAGTGTTGCAGCCAGAGAGTACTAATGATGGGAATTAACGATCAAATCCAGAACACAAAGTTCCTTCAGCCACAAGAACTGACCAGGCACTGCAGAAGAGCTGTGGCAAGCAGGGTCTGTTCAGACAAGCACATCTTCCCCTGCTCTGCTGCACACTGTCCCAAGATGCTTGCTGGCATGGAAGGAGCCCTCCAGGCAGACGAAGTGTGAGCGGGGAACTCACTGGCGGTGTCGGATCCCTCGGGGCACAGGCTTAGCTCTGCAGCCTCTGGCTGCTCCAGGAGGAAGGTGGGAGTTGGGGAAGCGGCTCAGGCAGCGGCACTGAGCCTGCATGCTGCCCTGCGTGCGCCGAGGGGCGATCCTGAGAGTGCTTTCTTATCTTCTCGTGTACAGCAGGAAAAGGGAAGCAGTCGGAGGAAGCGATTTCTCACGCGGCTTTCTATTTGCTCCTAATTAAGGGCTGCCGGTTGAGCTCTGTTTTCCCACTTTCCACCAACGCCTGATGGTGGCCCCTCTGAATCATCACGGCCACACACATGCACACCCCTTTCAGAGGGAAGCTGAAATGACTTCCACCAGGAGATAGCAAGTAGCGTGCAGCAGCTCATAGGCCGAGCCTTCTTACGGTGAGCTGGAACAAGCAGAAGAGTTGATTTATTTCAAACCAATTAATTCACTAGACTCAATGTCCTTATTCCCCAATGTTATACTCTCCTCCTGGCAGTAGCTTGCGTTGTCTAGACAGGAAGATGTGCAAAATCATCTTTAAAGATGTGTAGCTTTATATCCCCCAGGGGAGAAAGGCCTCAATTCTTGACAAGCAAAGCTCTGTTCAGATGAGTGGGAAACAAATTATTCCCTTCTACTCTCAAAGGCCATCAGTGTCTGTATCACGCAGCCTGCATCACACAGGTCCTCAAAGGGCTCTCCGGAGGTGCCTTTAAGAGTTGCAGGTGCTCCTGCCGCTGTCTGGCAAAGCCCATCGCTGTTTGCTTGCAGTCCAGGTATTTGGCTTGTAGATGTGCAACTTGAAATCCTGAAGAATGAAAAAAGCAAATGCAGAAACTTTCAATACAACAGAAACCAAGATCTTGTAGCTGCTGAGCGTTGTTAGCGCTCATTGCAGAGAGGCTGGCAACCCCTGTAGCAAGATACAGCGTGGCAGGGATGAGTTCTCCCTGAGCTTACCACCTGCGGGGCCTGCCACGTCACTGCTCCGTGCTGCTTTGGATTCCCCATTTAAGAACAGTTATCTCCCTGTCTGCTCTTCCTACTTCCTGAAAATAATACAGTTTTATATCAACTGCAGTAATATTTAAATTCAAGTAAATACGTGCAATATTCAAAAATCTGAGTTCCAAAGGCTTCTCTGAATTCCCTCTTTGTATGCACGTGTTGTACCTGTGGCCGACCATCTACAGAATCCTTGAGGAATTCACCTTTCTGACTGCTGTCCATGTACCACTCCATTCCCAGATAGAGTAACTGAGCAGTGCTGCAGGCTTTGCTTTGCAAAGAGATTTGCTATTTACACGGTGCTGCAGAGGTGAACCTGTGTTTTTAAATCACCGCAGCCAGAGGTGATACAGACTGTGCAGCTGCAGGGTTTGATTCATCTGAACGTTGTGAGTTAGGGACTGATTTAGACTTGCATTTCAAACTTGCTCTGTCAGCGTTAGGTATTCAGGTCTGCCTCCTCCATTCATAAGATCCGAGTTTTGAAATAATTCAGGAAAAATAATGCCTTCCCTCATGTGCCCAGTGCGTGGTCTCAATGGCTGCAGCTGCCAGGGCTACCTCAGGAATTGTGTGTGAGTGGGTGACTGGGCTGCCCGTGCACAGCTGCTAATGGCACATCTGCTTGTGTTTTGCATGTGGAGTTGCGTGCCGTTCTGAAAATGGCAATTAACTGCCCCTTCTCCCACATTTGACTGCTATTGATCTATAGATGGAGTGCAGAATGAATGTATTTTGTTTATGCAGAGGTGAGCTGATGATTTTAATCACACCACAAATTTCCATTTTGTTTAGAAATCCAATCGTAACAGCAAAAGCCCAACAAGAAAAGTCTCCTTGTTTTCTGAATGATGTTATTTGTTTATCTGCAGAAGTGCTTTGCATTTCCTCAGGTCACAGACCAGCCCATGTCTGGCCATGTTAATATTACAAGAGTTATGCAAAAGTAAAGTTTAAGAAAAATCTTTCAACTGAAAGAAATAGGATCTTAAAATCCCAAAATAGAGTATGGAAAGGTACACATCATGTCTGGCTTCTCTTTCCCCTTGTGGCAAATGTGACTCAAAGGAGTTGGTTTTTTTCCAGCTCGATCTGTATACAGTTTGGGGGAGTTTTATTGTGAATAGCTCACCTTATAGTACACAAACATATTTCCTTCCAGAGTTCTCTATTCATAAATCTTTCTAAATTCTCACTCTCTCAAAACTGAAATCCAGATTTTTTTTTTTTTTTTTTTTTCATCACTGCAAGAAGTGAGAAGGGCAGTAAGAAAGGCAGCACCTTGGTGCAGGGCTGCTCCTCTGCCCTCGTCCCTGGTGTGCTCCCACCACCGGAGCAGCAAAGCGTTGCGCCCTGCCCTGGGGCAGCTGCAGCTCTGCGGTGCCAGCTGTGCTCTGCCCTTCAAGGGATGAGCAGAGGAGTGGGACCAGAAAATCCTGAGGTGTTAGAGGTGTTTGGCTGTTGCTAAGAGAGGAAAAATGAACTTCACAATTAGTATTTAGAAACTTCACTTCTCCAGAGGGTTCTCTGAGAGCCTCTTTTGCCCCCTCTTTGTGCATTTAGAGAGGTGTACACCTACATATATGTGTGTTATTAGAAGACCAGGAATAGTTTTATCTTGGGAACGTGCTCTATACGTGAGCAAAACCACCAGTTACAATTAATTTTCAAGGTGGTCAGTATTAAAACCTGTGTATGGAGCCAGTTCTGCTACAGCTGCTACTGACCGCGCTCACTTGGGGCAGATCTTCGTGTTTGTTTTCCTCTGTTCCGTTCTCTCGGTGATAGCTCTGGGGCTTTGCTCAGCCAGTTCATAGGTGGAACAAATGCTGCATTGCTGTTGCTGTAGCCACTCTCCAGCCCAAGGCATCCCTTTATCATCCTAGCTGGGTCCACAAAGATCTGTGCTGTGAGGCATGATGATAACTGTGCTCGGTACTTAAGAAACTCCTCTCTTCTCCCTCTCCCCTTGTAAAGACAAGGTGGCTTTTTGTCATACAGTGGCTTTTTGCTGAAGGCCAGGAAACCCTGGATTTTGAAAATGCCATGCTTAGGTTGCATTTCAGTATTGCTCCTGAAGGACCTGGGCTTAGTGGGCCCCCTCATGGGTAAGCAGGGGATGATTCGCACACTCAGGTCTGTTCCCAGTAGATCTGTCGTCCAGACTTCTGTTACCTTTAGTCTTCTTTTTGCCTCACTTTCCCTCTTTCTGAACCTCCTCATGGCTGCCATCGTATTTAGCACATTCTAGTCAGTGTTGCTCCTCCAGTACCAACAACGTTTGTGCTTGGAGCACAGCTCTGCTCCTCCTGTGCCTTGCTGCCAACTGGCATGTTGGCACATAGCCTCGGACCTTAAATTCCCTCCTAAGGACTTAGCAGAGCACTTGTGTGAGTGAGTTATTGTAGATGTCTGAGCTGTGTCTGGGCTGGGTTCTGAGGTTCTTCTGTGCATGACCCATACTTAAGTCTGCTGGCTTCAATGGAGCTTTGGGCTGTAAGGTCTCTGGGGCACGGACATCATCTCTGTGTGCCTTGCAAATATGTGCTGGATGAGTAATGATAGCTTAGCAGAGTGAGTGTCGCTTTACATTTGCCATACTGAAGGAAGGTTGCCAGGATCGCACTGATGCTGCACGTGGTCCCCTTCCGGGGGGGATTAATCCTTCTGTGCAAAGATCCCTCCTGCTGACTGCTGAAAAGGAAAAAAAAAAGAAAGAAAGAAAAGAAAAAAATAATAAAGGTTTGGCCATGATTGCCATTAGCTTAATCTTCCTTTTTGTGATCTCCTAGTACTATTTGCTTTGCATGGCTTCATCAAGCTTTTGTACATGGACGGAATAATTAAAAACAAATTTGGTGTGTCTCAGACCATAGCGTTCCCTTTCAGCTAGATCACGGGCTGTGTGGTAGATAAATGTCTGTTTTTCATTTTTGGTTATGTGAGAAATTTAGGATGATTTGATTTGTAATTTTGAATGATAATGAAGAAGATGATATTTCTTTGTCTTCTGGCTTATGAAGAAATTCTGGCTTTCTTGCTTCTCTTGCAGCAAATACTGTTTAGGAACATGTTGTTTATTATAGAAGGGTCTGTTTATATCTTTGAACTGTAAAGGGCCTTACCTCTAATTCAGCCAAGTCCTCGCTGTGTCACAAAACAAAAGGACCATCTCTACCTGTGCAGATAGTACTTAATTTAAGGCAAAAGGAGTGGCTGAAGGCGAACCAGCAACTGGGGGAAGGATGAATTTCACTGAGCAGGGACTCAACCCCACATCAGAGAGTTTGGAAGAACAAGCACATACATTCTTTTAAGACTAAGAATTTTGCAGACCAAGAGCTTTGTAGGGTGGAGATGTAGATGTTAAATGGGAACATCCTCCCTGGGGGAAGAAGCTGGTTGGCAGAAAATACAGTACTGTGAGCAGACAGTGTATGTGAGCACAGTGAGGCAGTGGGTGCTGCATTGCAGCAGTGGTGGCAGTGACATGAGAGACAAGCCACGTTCCTGATGGCCGTGCAGATTCTTATGAGTGCAACTTGCAGGCTCCTGTTCACCACTGGCAAAAATGCATAGCTTATGATGCTAAGTTGGAAAATACAGTGTTTTGTAGCTGAGAATTTACTGTATCAAGTAGCGTTCCTGTGCTCTTTGTAGCTGCTGTAGTTTCCATGGAAATCAATAGGAGGCATTACTTTTGGAGAGGCTTACTTTCCGATCTCCATATCTGTGAGCGTCTCGGTACCTCTGCTTCGTTTCCTGAAATGAGGCTATTGCAAGCTCTGTGTGCGATAACAGATTTTAATGTCTTGCCAGCTTCACGGTTACATGGAGAACAAACCCTTGGGTCTTCAGATCTTCATTGGGACAGCAGACGAACGGATACTCAAACCTCATGCTTTCTATCAAGTCCATCGCATTACAGGCAAAACTGTCACCACCACCAGCTATGAAAAAATTATTGGCAACACCAAAGTTTTAGAGATCCCACTGGAACCCAAAAACAACATGAAAGCAACGTAAGCATATTTCTTTTTGTTAGCAAAGTTGTGGATGTTAAGTTCTTCCTCCCATGGAAAGCAGGAGCTTAAATGGATAAAGATGTCTGTCCTGGAAGGACTCCCCTTTCCAAAGCCTTTGGATGATACAGGAATGTAAGGCCCTTTTACAAAAGCTTGAGCAGGCAGTTACCTGGGAGAAGGCTGCTCACAGAGTTATCATTCATCAGCTAAGCACGCACGTGTTTTTGCTATTTGCCCCAGCTGCTGCAGTAACTGTATGGTAATTGCCTGTTGTATCCAAAGTCAGAATGCTTCGGTATGGCGCTGAGGAAAACGAGACTCAGATCTCAAGTCCTTATGCCACAGGGATGTGAACAAGGAGCGGTGGACAGAGGAGGAAAAGCATACATTTCATTTTACAACAGTTAATGGAATAGAAAACATCTCTTCTGAACTCAGCCAAGTGCTCTGGCCATGAAATTGCACTCTCCTGTTGTAATAGGTTACCAGAAAAGCAAGTACAGGCACATCTTTTCTGTATTATTCCTTGCAGTTTTATGGAGGCAGAGGGATGAAGTGGGCACCAGTCTGAAACTTTGGGCTTGAATGCATGCCAGACTGCATGAGAGTGATTGCTCTGCAGAGGGAAGAGCTGTATCTCCATCCTTCAGAGGATACTGACAAACTTGGCAGAGAGGCTTTGTTTTTAAGCCCCCCTGCGTCATCGCAAAATCCACATTCTTTCTTGATATATCTTCTTTTTAATAGTATATATACCTAATTTCTCCCTTTCCTCCAAGTCTCTCCTTCCCTCTGCACCCAAAGAAGTAAATAAAAGCCCGCATTTTAAATTTAAGCAGCCAAGTGCTAAATGGAACGTGACCGTCTCTTCCTAACAAGTAACCCTGGGATAATAAACCCCTACAAATAAGCAATGGTGAGGGGGTAGGAAACTGAGATGGATTTATCCTCCCAAAATGTGATTTTCATTCATATGGAATGTGTGGTATCTTTCAAATGAATACAAAAACATGTTGACAGTACCCCTTAATACCAGCACTCGCTGCACCCTCTGAGCTGAAGAACTTAGATCCTGTAACAACCTATTGGCACTTCCTCTTGCCTGAGCCCTGCTGTAAGTGGCAAGTTTGCCATGCTACACAGAGCTTGTTAGAAGTCAACCTGCACACAAACACGCAGTGTTAAGCAGCAGTGCTGGGTACAGCAGTCCTCACCCCCTCATTGCCCCATCTGCTCCTGTCAGCCTTCCTCTGTGCAGGGCTGTGGTGAATGGGAGCAGAGAAGAGTGTTCTCTTTTGCCGGGTTGTGCCTGCTCTAAACCGCCTATGTGTTTGGCAGTATTGACTGTGCGGGGATTTTGAAGCTGAGGAATGCGGACATCGAGCTGCGGAAGGGCGAGACAGACATTGGCAGGAAGAACACCCGCGTCCGGCTCGTCTTCCGTGTGCACATCCCTGAGTCCAGCGGCCGCATCATCTCTCTGCAGGCAGCATCAAACCCCATCGAGTGCTGTAAGTACCCCTGAGATCTGCCGGGAGCCCGCGTGGATGTGCGGAGGGGGTCATGGATACATCCTGCTGTTTGTGCGGGAGTGTGCGTGCTCTGAGGAGCGACCTTTAGAGTGAAGGTGCAGCCAGAACTTGTTATCTGCAGGCTGGTGGTTGGAGGCTTGGAATCCAGACCTGGGTTGGGTCCCAGCTCTGTGATGGGAGCACAAATGAAATGGAGAGCAGGTTGGGTTTGAGGCTTGGGCCCGTCCTGGTTGTTGTCTTTTCTAGATGATAGTGCTGCTGAGGTGTGCGCTGCTCGGTAGGCTGCAGTTGCAGCAGGGAAAGCCCAGGCTATTCTGGTATTCCCCAGAGACACAGAAGAAAACTCACAGTTTTGATTTCTAGGGGCATATTCTATAAGCGTGTAAGCTGAGAAACCTGTACCTCCCACTTGTTTTAACATACTGGATCCTGAGAAAGAGAGGCCTCCAGTGAGGTGCCCCCAGGGTCACAGTCATTTCTGGAAGGGCTCCACCCACTCTGCTGGTTTACATGCATCCTGTGATGCTTTTTGTTGGTAAATGGTGTCTTTTCTGAGGTTTGGGGATTTCACAAATACAAAATGAACAGTTTTCCTCTTCCTTTGCTGAATGACTCACCCCTTTAGCAGAACCTGCCTTGCCATAAATCATGTTAAAGTCATTGAAGAGTTTCTCATGTGCACTTTATTTATTTATTGAGGTGCAGGAGTACTTAAATAACAGCTACTTATAACAGGACGGGAGACAACTTTGGATGGAAAATCAAGACCAGCTGTAATAAGTGAATCATTGGAAAAAATCAACAACAAACCAGTAGAAATGAATGTTAAGAGGCGAGGCTAAGGAGATAATGGTGGATATGTACATTCTCCTGGCAATTTTTATGAGAGAATACCAACTATCAGAGTGTTTTACCATCAAAGACAAGTTTCTGGGCACCATGATGGGAGTGGAGAGCAGTGAGAGTAACTACCAGCTGTCTCCAGGGAAAACAGGATTCTCTGTGTGACAAAGAGTGAGCTGGGCAGTTCTAAGACCCTTCCACAAATACGCACTGTATTTGTGCCCATCACTGATGAGCATTGAAGCAGAAATCCAGTCATGGTTTACAGAATCAGATCACAGTTTCTGAATCATACGTGCACACCTAATTTGCCTGTGCAGTGACTATTTGCACCAGCTGGTTTAAGATGTCTAGGCATTCATTCTGAGATGTGCTTGCTTAGATGAGTCCTAGAGGTATAAAAAAGCCCAGAGTGAAGATACTATTCAAGCGGCCTATTTATAGGTTTATTATAATTAAATCATAAATCTGTTATAATTAAACTGAACATAAGAAATGTTAGTTAGGCAGACAGGAGAGCACATACGAGAAATGTGTTTTCCTGAACTGGTGGAAATAGAGGTGAAGTGATCTGGAGAAGTAAGCCTCTCCCATTTAAAGCGTGCGTTACATATTTACATGGTTTTTGCATTTAGGTAGCACTTCCTGATCGCAGCCCAGTTCTGGGAAGATGGCTAAAACCATGAGTTGGTTCAGCCAGCACTACTAACACAGGCTAAATCACACCAGAGATGGCAGTGGAAGTTTCTCACAGCCTGCTCGTGTCGCAGTGCTCAGATAAGCACAGACAACCTGGCAAGCTGTGGCATAGCAGGAGCACGCTGGGGCTCCAGAGCGTTTCCTCCTTGCATCCCAGTTTCCTCCTTTCTGTTTCTCTTTTTCACCACTGTTTGCTTTTTGTTTTTTTTTTGACACGGCCACTTGGGAGCCCTTCTCCCCACGGCCTCTCCTGGAAGATCTCTTCTGTCCGGTAGCTGTTAATGATGTCTCACCGGGAAAGCCTCAGTAAGTAGCAGCTTTAGGACAGATAACTGCTGTTTCCCCAGCAGTGGGGCTCCCCGGAGAGCGCTGTTGCTACCAACAGAACATCTGAGTGCTCTCCTCAGTAGGAGCCGATCCCGGCTAAAAATCTCCCACCGGTGTCAGCAGATCATTAGCTGCAATGAAGCAAGAACTGTGAAGTATCTGCTTTTCTAGGGGGCGATTTGGTTCTGCCTCATCTGTGTCACGTTCAGCACTTGACAGGTTTTAGGAGGGGATTTCACAGGTTCAAAGAACCATCCGGAGCGAGTTCCTCCCCAGGCAGCTGTGTGGGAGGAGCACAGAGGTGCTGTGTTGTTAAATGATCAGTTATGCCTCGAAATGGACCTCGGATCCAGACATGCCTGCGCATTCAGCAGCTTGCAGAGGTCTTATCCTTTTGCCTGTTGATTTGTTCTGTAGGCTCTGAGGAGGCAAAGGCATCTGAAAGCCCTCTGATAATTGTAACAGCCTATCGCTTAGGTAGGGATAAAAAAGCTGCTGTCTTGGAGGTATGGCACCGGAAGGATGAGAAAAATCTCTTCTGATCGTTGCTCCACGCTGACCTCAAATCTGAGCCTAAGGATGAGTCCTGAGCTCTGAAAGTATTGCGAATATAATTAGAACGAAGCACTTCTCAGTTACAGTCCTTTGCTGCCAAAGTACAGTATTGTCATCATCACCACAGCATGTCTGAGATCAGAGCAGCTATCACAGAGCTGGGAACACAGCTGCTGTCACACAAGGGGGTGAAATCTCAGCCATGGGGAGTCCTGCAGTTAACTTGGCCCTTCGTGTGCAGCCATAACAACAAGAAGGCACACAGTGAATTGCCCCTGGAGAATTTTGGTGCTTGCAGACCTGGTTGTTATTTGCAAACCGTTCCAACAATATCTATAGTATCAGTTCCGTTTGTTTCCTTTGATGTGCTGCTCCCTACGAGCTGAAGCTCATTTCTTGGTGAGTGGTTGATCACTGGAGTCGTATCTCTGCTCCTTGGCTGAGATATCCATGGGGTGGGGAAGGAGCAGCATTGCAGGCATTTCGGAGCAGCTACAAAAGCACCTGTGAGAGACTGCCTGGTTTCCTTCATGCTGCTGATAATGGAAAATTGCTTAATGCAGATGTCTGAGAGATGTGAATGTAAGGGTGGGAGTCCCACTCACACTGACACAGATTTTGTTCTTGTGGATCGTGGTCAAAGCTGCCCAAAGTGTCTGACAGTTCTTGTTTCATATAATCTGCGTTTGCCGAAACTAAGCTGTGCTCACAGATCCCTTACAATGCAAATGATGACCCTTGGCATGAGAGAGAGAAAAGTTCTAAAACCTTGTTCTTATAATAGATGTTCCACGGTGGTAAAAACAAAACAAACAAAACTTATTACTGAAGAACGGTGTGTCCATCTAAGGAATTTAAAATAGTTTCTATTATTGACAGTATTTTGTTCCACTAAATCGGGTCAAATATCTTATTTCCCTTCAATCAATTTCCCTGGAAGTTTCCTTTATTTTTCTCTCCTTCTAGTAGATTTTCCCATATTAGACAATCTGAGCCTATGATATTTGACACATTAATAACTTCAGAGGAAAGAGCAAGTCATTTGAAAGAATGCTGTCCTGGCAGAGCAGCCAGCGCTTTTCCTCGGCCGCGAGTTGTGCTGGCTGGAATGCAATGGCAGGCAAGAAGGAGCCCTGCTTTATTGAGACAAAAACATAGGAGCAAATGGTCTCTTTGCACCTGAGGGATACTCATCTGCAACCTTAACCAGAAATGTGATTGCCATGAGAGTAGCGTGGTTTCCAGTTGAATTCAGGGAATTTCCCCCGTTCACTTCAGTTTCAAGGCAGTCGTGCGGTTCTCCATAATGCAGCTCACGCAAGAACTGCTGCTTTTCCTAAAGTGAAATTTGGCTCTCTCCTAATTTAAAAATCAGAATGTAACAGTTCTGACATCTTCTGCCACTTTCAGTGTGCAACCTGAAGATTTTAATCTGGACAATCTGAGTCAGAAGGAGAACGCCCGCCCTTTCTGCAGGCTGCAAGCCTTGCTGCAGGGTGAACTCCAGTAGATTTTATGCCTCCGCAGTACTGCAGCTGGTAAAACTAAGCGACCCAGCCTACTATGCAGACCATGGATTCCTGAGCATAATTTAAGCTCAGCAGATCTCCTCCACAAGGGATTAAAGGGAAATGCTGTGCATACCCACAGAGATGATCGACAGAGAAGTGAACCGAGGCCATGGTTTTCCTGTCATTAATCACATGCTGGTTTGAGTTGGCTACAGTTCATAGAAAGTATCATACTTATCTGACACTGCTGCCATCAGTGCTTGTCACTCCTTCTTCACATGGGCATCATACAATAAATTACGTGCAGAGAAGGAGGTGGAGAAAAGTTCTCTATTCTTGGTGCTTCTTTTCTTGGATGTCTCTGTACAAACTGCTATTAAGTCCTGCTGGTAACAAGTTGGAAACTGTTGTCATCCCATACTGGGTTCTTCTTTTGGTAGCATTTAGGACACATTTCAAGGCTTTGCATCTCAATGGTTGGGAATCTGCTTTATTTACTTGGTTCTCACTTAAGCCTTCTGCTACCCCATGCTCTTACCAGGAGGTAAATCCTCCCACCCTGCTGTCCTTGGTCCTTTCCCAGCTCCCACAGTGCAGCTCCCAGCCTTCACCTCTCTGCCCACCCAGAGAGCTCTGGGTGCTTCAGCGTGTGATGAATGGGATCAAAGTCTCTCAGGACATTAATGCATTGGATAAGCAGCGGGCACAGGAGTGCTGCTCCTATCAATCTTCCCACAGGCAAGCAGTTCCCAATAAATAAACACAGTGTGACAGGAGGAAAGAGATATTTACTTTGGCTCATTAAGGTTTGCACTGAGGTGGAAGAATTAATCCCACAACAAATTACGCCGCTGCTAAGGCACTGCTGTTGCTTCTAGGGTTTAGGATTTTTTTTAGCATCAGACAAGCAGCTCTCCTTGCCCTTCTCCAACCCAACAGGAACTGGTGGCTTGAGCCAAGAGCCTTTGGGAGTTTGAAAAGTGTTGGGGTTGGTGATTCATGGTGTGGGTGTGAAGGCTTCCAGCAAGCTGGGGTGAGCTGGAGCTGTTGGGGATGTGGTGGGAGCAGGAGGTCCCAAAGAGAGACCTGGACATTTGGTCTTGGACAATTGCTGTGCTGGGGGTGCAGGTCTGGAGTCCTTCTCTTTCAGTATCTCAATTTTAGTTTACTTGGCTTGTGATGACAGTTAGAGGTAATGCCAGCTTTGTCCTCAGTGAATTGTGGGTGGTCCTCAGTCCTGCTTTTCATTACCGAGAATAAGATCCCTTTTGAACTGTGCTCAACTATAGGATCGGATATAGGGACAGCAGGACAGTTTAAGCTCTGGATCCAGAATTGTTGCAGGTGTCAGCAAGATAGCACGGAGCAGCTATTCTTTGGCCTCTACTACACAAAAATTTGCATGGAAGCCTTCAGCCACTCCAGCAGAATAAGGCATTGAGAAACTGCACTGATAGAAGGGCTATGGAGTTTCTGCCCTGCAAGCAATTGTCAGACCTGCACTGCTCTGTGCAGAGTTCACAAGCCTGTTCCTCCCCAGAGGCAGATCACATCGGTGTTTTCGCTTTGCCTACGTTCCCTGATCCGGCCCTCACTCTCATTGCTCATGCAGGAGAGAGATTGCCTAGACAGTTCCTCTCTGGAGGCTGTTAAGATACGTTTAGCTTCAGTTAAGACTCCTCATAAAACGAGTCAGCATTTGGGCAAGACAAGGCAGCACCTGGAAACCCTCCAAGCTGGCGGAAGGAAACACGATGCTCAGGCAGGACTTGAGCTGCTCGTCCAGGGGATACACAGAGGAGCCATGCTGATGGGGAGATAGAGGGGCTCTCAGGCAGAGCTGAGAGTTCCTAAGGGGCAGGTATGAGTAATGCTTTCCTGGGGGGCAGTTGGAGCCACAATAGATGTTTCCAGGTAGTTACTGTCTCAAAATATCCTCTTTTCTTCCTAAAAACCCCAAAGCCTGTCTGCCGAAAAAGGACCAATTGTAGGTGCTGTGGGCAGGTGAGGAAGCGAGGAAGCAAGAAAAACCTTCTCCCTACCTTGGCACTCTGCTAATGGTTGGCCCAGTGGTTTGTACATTCCACGTGCAGCATTCAGCCCACCAGCTTGGAGGTTTAGGTAGTCCTTACCCGTCTTCCACCAGCTGTTGCAGGAAGGGAGAATAAGGGGACAGGTTGTGTGGCATGGCAGCAGCATGTGGGCCCCCAGGCACTGCTGGCAGGGCAGGAGGTACAGGGGCTGCATCCCTCCCAGCTGAGGCTGCCCGGAGGTGGCGCAGTGGCTGGGACAGCCGCTGTCTTTCTCTCTTGTGTCACTATGTGCATTGTGTTTCTTGGCACCATGCATCCATGACATCTTGATTTGCAGACAGTCAAATAAAATAGAAAAATAATGCCCCTTATTAATAGGTTGACACACTGCTTCAGGCCAAGTGTGAGTATTTCTATAGCATTTGCTTTGCTGCCTTATGTCAGTAACTGTTGCTATTGAAAGTAAACACCCCAACTGGTTAAATCAACAGTGTTTTGTTTATTCAAAGCTCATAAACTCCAGTAGCTGTAGGTCACTTTATGAAGTGTCAACCCCTGGGGGAAGAGAGGGAATAGTGTGAAATTATTGCATACAGTCCACCCATCATGAGCCGTAGAGGAAGGGGATTTATTGGCAATTAATATTTCTTGCAGAGGAAAATAAAGTAATCCTATTGAGGCAGTTCCACGCTGAACCTTGAGCCTCCCTTCTAGAGAAAATGGGGAGTGGGGTGAGATGTTCTTGCAGGCCTGGGTGAAAAATAAGATCTTGGAAAATGAAAACTGTTTTTTTAGAAAATGGTTTGCAAACCACCCACTGGGAGAACAGTGCTGGCAAAACATGCCGGAGGAAGCCTGGTGCTCAGTAGGCACTTGAGTTCCTCCACCTTTCCCTTTGGCATGATATCTACACTGTGAAACTCAACTGGAAGATTTCTAAATGACATTTTTTTGCTGCACGTTTAAAGTAGGTGTGGGTTTTGTGCACCTAAAAGCATACACCTATTAGTTGCTAATTCTGGGTCTGGTTAAAAGCTTTTCTGGAGATGCCCATAGCCTGCGCCCGCTGTAAGCTGTGCCTGCATGTAGCTTTGCCCCAGCCTGCTGCTGGCCGGTATGGGGCTGTGTCAGGAAACCCCAGAACTCCTCTGCATGCTGCAGACTTCAAGGCAGCATTGCTCAGCTGCCTTGCTTGGCTGAGGATGGCATCAGGGCTCCCCAGTGTACCTGCTGCCCTCCGCAGCTCCCTGGTAGGTCGTCGCAGTGTACACAAACATTGTGCCGGATGGAAGTTGGACAGAGATTTGGTCTTCAGCAGCCATTTCCAACTTGCTTGGATCCAAATGTAACTAAGATGAGTCAGATGGTTATTTCCAGGCTAAAATTTCTCCTTCTTCAGCCTGAAAAAAGCCCTGCAAACCATTGGTCGGTGGGATGACAGGTTACAAAGCCCTCTGTTAAGGCACTGAAGTCAGCAGGAGGCGTAGATTAATCTGCAATTTTGAAAATCTGGGACTCCCAGGAAGTGAACTGTGTGGATTGAATAGGAATAAACAGTGTTCAGGGTAAAGTGCAAATACATTTTCTCTTGAGAGTTGTAGACACGATCTTGGTTATTGCTATTAACTGGTAAGCCTTTGAGGTTCCAAACCTTTGTGATAAATCCAATTATGAACTCATCAAAAGTGTGAGGATTTGGGGCTTGGAATTAATCATGCAGCCATGCGAAAGAAATTAGCAGCTTCTGTGAAAGTAATCTGAACATATATTCTTAATTGGCAGCATCTTAGCCCAGCTGTTGTAATATATTTGAAGGGAACAATGAGTCATAAGGTTGTCTTAAATAGATTTTTAAAAATGCCTTTTGAACAGCATAAGAAACTTACAGATATTGACTTATTTGTATTTCTGACAAGAGCAAAAACCGTCAGACTGCAGAAGGACTTCCACTGAGCTTGTCTTCATTAGAAGACTTGCCCTCCCATGGATGACTGCATGGTTTAATGCTTGTGTTTTCCCTCAAAATATACCAACTTTCTTTTGATGCTGTGAGAGAATTTGGGCAGCTCTTTCTGCAGCCAAGAGCTGTCAGATTTTCGGCTCTTGTAAGGTTGCAGAGCAGTAAGAGGATGAAAAGGATGCTTGCACCACAGCTCTGCCCATGTGAGAGTGGAAGCCCAGCACCAAGCATGTAGGATAACATTTCCTTATTTTTGGCCCAGCAGTGATTGGTGTTCAGTGAAGGCAAGATACAAGTGCTCAGGGCCTCTTGGGAGCAGCCTTTTTGTTACAGAAAGTTAAAATCCAGCCAAGGCAGCTGCTAGATAGATGAGCGGCATCCTCTGGAGGCCTTTCCAGTTGGGGTGGATGAATCTGGAGGAGTTTGAGTGCAGGTCACGAACTCGCAGTTCACCATCCCCATTCTGCTGCCCACCTGGTCTGCTCACAGGGAAGCTCCTGATGTTTTCCAGCTGTCTGTGTTGCAGGGAACGATTCTCACGTCTTCGCTTTCTTCGGCTCCTGCTGCGTGTGAGCAGAGAGCTAAGGTGGGCTCACAAGGAAGGTGAGCAGGACCCCCCGAAGCTTTCCTGACGCTGCACGTGGCTGTTTTAACAGGAGGAGGGGAACACAGGCGGAGAGGTGGTGCTTTCTAGGTTTTCTGAATGGGGATAGAGAGACTCACAGCAGCTGGGGCTGCTGTGCCCCTATGGCTTTGCAATTGCCCCCCGGCCGTGTGTGGGCTCTGTGTGTGCCCATGGAGACTGAGTGTTTCTGCGGCAACCGCGCGAAGCCAGGCCGGACATTGGGCCTGGTCTGCGGGAGGTGATGGGTGTTTGTAGAAAAGGTTTATTTTTATTTTCATCTTATTTTTCTCTGAAGGAATTTGGTGTTATTCAATGGAATTCTCTCTGCAGGTGGAATTTTTGGGCTCCAGGGCTGTAGTGTGCCTGCACTTGAAAATTTGGCCATTTATTTGGAAACAGACATGGGCAAGTTCCAGCTCATTCATCCAAGCTGTCCTTTTTCAAGGACAAGGAGTAAGGCCAGCACAGCTGAATGCTGCAGCCAGCTCCTGAATGTTTCCAAATAAAATGCCTTGAGTAAGTTTATTTTTCCCTCTCGAACCTAAATTTAGCACCCTGGAGAAGCTGCTTTGGCAGTCAGCGGATGGTAACGATGACAAGATCAATCTGTGGATAGTTCTGGGCAGATTTGGAAAGTGCTGGTAAAACAGAGTTGATTTCATTCATGTCTGTATTTTGTCCACAGCCCAAAGGTCTGCTCATGAACTTCCGATGGTTGAAAGACAAGACATTGATAGCTGCCTCGTGTATGGAGGGCAGCAGATGATTCTGACAGGACAAAACTTCACAGCGGAGTCCAAGGTGGTGTTCACAGAGAAAACTTCAGGTAAAGCGGTTTTTTCCTCTATTCTCTAATGAGATATTGCAAATCTGCAGTACTGTTGTGTCTCGTGGTATTGTCCTATGGGTTGTGCTCGGGAGTACTCAACCCTACTCCGCTGAGTCATCCCCTTCAGGTTGTGCTAAGTAAAACCAAATCTCTTGACCTGAGTTAACCATGTGAGTGAAATTAGTCCTGGGAGCAAACATCTGCATTGTTGGCCTTGCAGGCATGTTGGAAAGTAAATCAAAGCCGTGTTGTGCGGAAGGCTCACAAGAATCCAGACACTGGGAACCAGTGGAAAAAGGATGCATTATCAAAGAAATGAGATGAGCATTACGTGCTCCCTTACGCTTGTTTAATCGCATGTTTAGTGAACAGTACTGTAGAAATAATAATTGAAATGAGTATTTCTTATTGCAGTGAACTGCAGTCAGAGATTGGGTTTTCTGCCCTCAGAAGTCTATGGGGGAAAAATGTGCATGATGTGTATTTTGGTATCAAAGTGAAATCTTTTTATATGCATAGTGAGATACAGGAGTGCATCACTTCATCTTCTATATTTTTTCAGATATTTTTACATTGATTGTTTCCACATTAATGGTTTCCACATCACTTCTTAGAAAGAACCGTTTAAAGCATAAACAAAAACATGTATTTCCCCATTGTGAAGGGAAATGGGGCCTCCATGGGCAGATGAAGCTCAAAACTGTGAAATATGCTGAAATTAAATGGCAAATCATCCAAAATGCCCCAAAATACAGTTTTGACCAAGGGCTTGCTTCTGTAAGGGCCTTTCTCTTCCATTTCAATTACCTCTAGGCAGGCAGCTGCTGAGCTCTGAAGAATTTGTCTCTAACTTTACCACATACCCCTGAAACGTAGCTGAAATTTGCACTGCTTCCATGTGTGCAGGTTTACATCACGCTGGCGTTACCGCTGTAAGCTGAGGCACCAGGTTAAATTACGCAGCCATCATTAAATTACGCAGTCTGTGCACACCCGTGCTCCTGCCCTGCTGAGTGGGCTGGCACTGCTTTCTGCACACAGACATGTACAGCAGGGCCCAAGTGCATCCTCGGGATAGGAACCCACAAAAGCCTGTTTTGCTCAGACTGCAGCAAAACAAATCTAATCCAATTCAAAGAGAGAAGTTACCTGTTACAGCACAGTGCTATTTTTTTTCAGCAGGGCTGCATGTTTTAAATCATGTTTTGCCAAAGTTTTCAGGTAATGTTGCTAGCTCTTGGGCAGCCATGAAGGGAGAATGATTGCAGATTTTAAATTCTCTCTATTCTCCTTTCATCTTGGCTATTTATTTGCTCGACTTACACAGAGTCAGTACAAGATGATCACAATCCCTGGCTGGTGTTGGATGAATAGAAATAATAAGAATAATGAGTGGTTACTGGGAGTTGTTTAATTGCCTAGCATCACCTCTGCTGCTTTTGCCTAGTTCATGTTATTGTGTTTTCCTAATGGCACGCCGTAATAAACACCACTTGATTTCTGACTCAAAGAATACCTTACCCCAGAAAGTATACTTAGTGTGCTCTGATAGTTCAGGTGGGCAGCAGAAATCCAGCAGTCTGTTGTAGTTAGTTACCTGTTTTCTGGGAGTGGAAATTGTTTCTTTTCTATCATGCATTGGCAGGCATTTCATCTCACCTCACTAAGCGGTATTTGTATTTTATTGCATTTTCTGAGGCTGTTTTACAAAGCGACGTTTGTTTGTAGATGGTCTGGACTTGTTCAACTTACCCTTCCTTAGGCTTGATATTTGTATTCTGAATAATGCGCTCTGCAAGGATTATAGCAATGGCCAGGGAACAGAAAAGCACTTAGCAATGGAAGGCCAGAATCTGCCATCCTTTACTCTTGTTGGTTCCGGTGAGACAAAGGAATTAGCAGTACTAAAAAGCAGCGGTTTGCTTTATGTCAACTTTGCAGTCTCTGTGCTGTTAAGAAAACACACTGTTCCTACGTTTCCTGTCAGTAAACTATGGCAGAGAAGGCATAAGCGCTGCATTGAGTGACTTGCAAGAAGGGGGTTAAGAAATTTCATTGCATGTGCGTGATTTATTGGGAAATGCTTTTGGCAAAAAATAAGGATCGAGCCAAGCATTAATGTATATGTGCATCCACTGGTGAAACTGGGGGGACAAAAAGCATGCTAGGGGGCCTGATTTCTTCTCACAGCTCCTGCAAAGCATGCTGTTTCTCTAAGGAAGAGTCAGCAGGCCTCTGAACTGTGAAGGCTCTGATGAGCCTGTGCAGTCAGTGCAGTTTTCTTGGCACTCTTGGTTTCCTTTTGAGCCCATGTATTAATTCCTTCCCTCTATGCTGCCACTGTTCCGTCAATGTCAGCGAATCATGAAGGTGCATGGGAACATGCTTGGCAGCCCGCGATGGTACCTGTCCCAAGAATGCTGTGCGGTAACTAAAGGAGATGATACACTAAAAAGGAGGTAGCTCTTAATGCCATTTCGAGGAAACATCTGAAGTGCCCAGCCCCTATTTCCGTATGAGAGTAGAGAAGGCTCTGTCTGGAATAGATGTTAGAAAGTAAAAAGAACAACAACATTTTCCACACTAAATCTAAATCTTTTCTTCACTGCTGGGGAAACTGCACTTTTTTTTTTTTTCCTTTTTTACCTCCTGGTAGCAGAGAGCCATGACTGATCCCAGCAGCAGCGCTCAGTCTGGAGCAGAGATTTGCATGCTGGCGTTCCATATCCTGCGCTGCTCCCCTGCTACCTCTGCAGCCAACCTCGGGCTGCTAGACTTTGGGGAAATGATTGGCAGAGAGGATGGGAAGCCTAAATTCAAACCTTTTGTATGGATTAGAAGTGTGTGCACAGTTTGGTGGTTTGTAGTGTGTCTGGGGAACTCTGTGCTCTGCTGCAAGCTCAGTGGTTCTTTGTGTGTCCATGCACTGCTTTATAACTCAGCAGTAACTCTTTCAGATACACCCTGAAGTGCTTTTAATGTGAAGGTTTCTTTCTTTGATAGATACACGTGAAGATGAGGAGGGTTTAGAAAATGAGCTGGATATGCAAATCGTGCAGGGGCTGATGTAACTCCAGCTGAACGCAGTAGATGGAGAATAAAGCCTTTCTGCAGGGCTTGTACAGATTAACGAGTGTCCCAGCCAGGCTGGAAGTTAGGATCTTACTCACCTGTGACTTTCAGCTTCTCCCTTTATGAGCTGTAGACTATTCAGATGATTATTACAGTGCCATGCCTGGCTGTCATTGTGTTAGGCTGCATGAACACAGCAGCAAAGGCCGGTTCTGCAGCCGAGTTTCTCTATTAGAAATGTCACTGGGTGGAAGGAGGAGGTGGATACTGCACTCACCCCGGAGAGCTTGCTTGCTGCAGCTTCTGTCTGCACAGCACTGTGCAGAGAGCTCTGATAAGCTGCTCAGCAGCAAACTAAACCACAATAAACATGAAGGTGGGTGGATTGCTCGCTGCTCGCGTGACCCTGCCTGCCGCGTCCTCTCCCAGCTCATGGTGCTGCCCCGGGGAGCCTCTGAAAGAACGGTACCTCTGTGAAGGCAGG
Source organism: Bambusicola thoracicus (assembly GCA_002909625.1). Classification (NCBI taxonomy): domain Eukaryota; kingdom Metazoa; phylum Chordata; class Aves; order Galliformes; family Phasianidae; genus Bambusicola; species Bambusicola thoracicus. The sequence continues at coordinate 48,567 of PPHD01000165.1, read as the reverse complement.
AGCATGCAGCAGCTCTCGGGGGAAACAGAGTTTTCTCCGAGTTTCATTTTAGCAGCCACAAGCCTTCTCTGTGCCAGCAAGCGCTATTTGATTTCCCACCTTTGCCACTAGTTTTAGCTCTACCAGTAACAGCAAGGGTGAGAACAGCAGCGTGGACAAGTATCTAGTGGCTTTTGGCATGCCGTACTCCGCTGCTGTCCTTGGTTTGGCTTGTTTGTCTGGATTTAAGATTAGAGTAGCAGGATTCCTTTTTTTCCCAAAAAGTTTTGTGCAAGTACTTCTGTGCAGGGAGGCGCTCTGCTGTCCGGGGTTGCACAGACATTCCACCGCCTGGGTCCACCCGGGGAATGGAGGTGTGTGCAGTGAGCCGGGTGCTGGTGTTGCAGTCTTACAGAACAGACTAACCTGCTCCTGGGGCTCACGGCTGTCAGTTAGGTTTTACTCTTCAGGTGGATACTTAAAGCATTCTTCAATTTCCTCTGGATTTTGCAGGCAATTGTTCAGTCACTAATGTGACACAGAGAAACGTGGAACTGTTTGTACCTGCGGCCAAAATACAACATGCTTCTGAGAACAATAATGAATAGTTTTTACATCTCTGTTACGGAGCACAATAGATGCATTTTTCCCCTAGAAATACCTGGAAACTAAAGAATACTGCCAAAATTACTTTGGGATTTTGTTATGAAACTAGCTGCCTTTTTGTATGCTAACTGCAAACTAGTGCAATTAACTCACCACCAAGAAGTCTTTAAAAGACTCATTCTAGGCTTGCCACAGGAAATGGCAGCAGGAAACAAAGTGAAGAGGCTGGAGCTCAGCGCTTTGTGTGTGATGGAGGGGATGAAGTGCTTGTGTTTGAACTGCTGATGCCTAAATACAATTCATCTTCTTAATGCGAAGGTTTACCAACATGCAAGCATTATAGTTCTAAGTTCTTTTTAAGGTTGTGTCTCTCTGATGAATGATTGTAATCTCTAGCTGCTGTAGGGCAGGGAAGCTCATGCATTAGAAAGAGTCAGTGCAGCACACACAAAAGCAGAGCTGAGTTCAAGATCTGAACTCGGAGAAACCTAACTGAGCCTATCTATGAGAATAAAAACAGGCCAGGGGAAGTTACTGGGTGGGATTACCCAGATAGAAATTTTTGAAGTGTGTGTAATCTTTAAATTTTGATCTGGAAGAGAGAGCTGGGAAAGCAATCCTGTGGCTATCAAGGGTTTTGAATATGCTAAAGGTCAGGGGTGTGTTTGGTTATGGCCCACATCTTACAATGCAGTTTAAAAAAACCACACGACAGTTTGGGAATCCCCCTTTGTATTTGTTTGAATTGTCATGTAGTAATTTGCAAGTCAGATGCTGTTGGTTGCATTGTTTACTCCCATTTGTATACTGGTTACTGCTGCTCTGCTGTGAGTGATAGAGAAGTTCCGTGTTTCTCCGGGAGAAAAGTGCAAATGGACTGGCTTTCCCGTGCCAAACTCTTATGGTGGCCACATGGACACCATGAATCATCGCTAGGACAATGTGGGTGGTGGAGGAACAACCCAAACAGAGAGCGCACATCTTTGGAGGAGATCCACCGTAAATCTCCCAGTTCAGCGACGCAGTGCAGGCAGAGGAGGTGGTGCTCTCTGCGCCCTTTGAACTGATGCAGCTGTCAGGTCTCTGAAGCACGGACGTTCAAAGTCCGTTTAACAAAAATAAATCTTTCTAGCCTCCAGATTCAAGCAGTGGAGTTCTAGGGGTTTTGTTGTTGTTGTTGCTTTGGTTTTCCCTCGAGTTCTTTTACGTGTCTATCTCAGTAGTATTTTTATGACAGTGGTTTCTTAGGATGCTCTTATCTGAAGCAGATGAATTTGAGCGTACTTGAGCATTTGCTGCTTTCAGGAGAGCTCACTGCAGGGCAGGACCAGGACCGCTGTGTTCAGTGTGCACACCAATCTGCCCTGGGAATTAGCGACAGCAGTGAGTTGAATCTTTCTTCTGTGCAGTGCCTGTAATGCTGTGTGTGAATGGAGGCACTGAGCTCTGTAGCCCAGGTACAAGCCACAGAGTCTGTGCTAGCAGGAGTGGAAAGTCCTGTCAGACTTTCTTTGTTCCTCTCATTTTTCTACCCTGCACCTCCTCTAGCTCCATCCTTTACCTCCTCTGGCATATCTGACAGCTTTACTAAAGCATTTAGAACACGGTTCACAGTTTGGTGCGTCACCACCATGCCCATGCACGTCAGTAGCACACACCTTCATGTGCAGCTTCAGGTGAGCATCTGGCCTCCAGCATGTGCCTGTCCTAAGGCTGGGCACTTTGTGCTTCTCACGTGCACGTTTCTGCGTTGCTGTCCACGGGAGGTGGTTGTGGGAGATAGGCTCTCATTGCACATCCAGCTATACTAACTGCACTGGGTTGTGTACTCGGAAGCAGCCATGTTCCTGTTTTATCTCAGTATCTTACATTTGCATCCCTTGCAATGACTTGACTGTCACTAGAATAACGACAGTAACTGTTCTAAAGATACCTGTACCACTTACACTCTCTCTCCAATTTCCAGCACTTCTGTACATCTCTTACTGTAGACATGTACTTTAATTCTGGACAAATCATTTCACTTCTTTGAAACAGACTACGTTCAATTTTAAAAGCAAAGAAGCAGGATCTGTAGGGATTTTGCTTTCAAACTCAGTTTTCAGTATTGCTGTTGTATTGTGAGGGAGCAGATCCTGAGATTCCCACATGCTAGAAAAGTTCTTATTTGTAAAGCACTCTAAGTTCGACCCAGTGATGCTATCAGTCTTCCTGCTCCACTCCCTGCAAAAGTTAAAAGGAAATCACAGCTCCCTAGGAAGGTTTTATATTCACAACTTACTGATGGAAAGAGTGATTATTTGTTACATTCATATTTACTTAAAATGCACAATAGAATAAAAATATAAGAAATTAAGAATGTATAGCTCCTTACATTCCACCCTTCTGGTCTGCAGCTGTAGCAAGAGCGCAGGGGACTTGCTTATGAAAAGCAGCCAAAGAGTCCAGTGAGATGGGGTAAATCCTTTGCTAATGGGGAAAATTCAAGAAGTGGTTTTGGAGCAGTGACCTCTCAGCTGTATGCTGCCGGGCCCCAAAGGGAGGAGTAGGGCAGCCTGAACAAGGGGCGATGTGTTGTTTGAGCTGCAGCCCCTATGGAGGCTGAGTCCGGAGTCAGTGTTGTCTCACATCTGTGGATCCCAAGGCACGTACTGGTTGGCACTATTGCAAGTGCTCCCCTATGCAGGAAGTGCTTTTTGCAGCCCATACTTGTTGTAATTGTGTGAGTTGATGTTTATCTGCTCACTGTCACTCAGACAACTTGAAATGTGAGACAGTCTTCTGGACAGTGCAGTTTGCTGTAGAAAACTGTGACGGGAGGGCATTATGACACAAAGTGTGAAGAGCAGTTGGCTTGTGTATTGGTTACAGTGAGGAGTTGGGGCTGAAGATTGGCATCTTTTGTGGGAGATGTGAAACGAAAAGCTCGTCCAGAGCAGAGATCCCCTCTTCTGTTGTGACAAGCATGAAACGCCTCCCCTGCCCCAGACAGGGGGCTGCATGGCAGTCATCTGTCTGACTTTTTGTCAGTGATCAAAAAATGTCCTGCAGAGTGCCAAAAGTAGCAAGTGACTTTCAGCAGTTTTCTCTTTGAACTTAACGATGCAAAATTGTTGATGCAACTTACTGAGCAAATCAGAGATAAAAGAGAAACCCAAAACATTTTGAAACTTTCATTTTTTCGCCATATGCATTGAACAGAGATGTTTTGATCTCAGTCCAGCAAACACCCTTAAAGCTATCATGCAAGCTGGAAGCTCCAGCTCTCTCACTGGATTTCTGAACCACTGAATTGAAATAGAAGGTTTAAGGGGTGTAGAACTGAGGAGCAGAACCTATCTTAGAACCTGGGTCTCAACTCAGTCACACACATTGCTGACTGTCCATCACAGTGCAGGTTTGGAAGGTATCTTAACCTGAGACAAAATCCCAGCATCTGGTGAAGACAAACCAACAAACTGCTGTTTATTTTGTTATGGAAAAGGCTAAGGAAGAAAGCACAAATCTCTGGGGACGTCTATGGAGTTAGCAGGACTAAGAGTGGTACTGTAGTTTGAAATGATTCGATTTGTTCACAATATTCTGCAGAGAGTATATGAAACAAATTTGCTATCTTGCTCTTTTTCTGATAGTGTAGAAAGCACGCAAGCACTGCGAGCACTATTTCTGTTCTGCTCAATTTGTGGCTAGGCTTTAGCATTAAAAGCTGCATTCATTTATCCAGCTGCAAACCTGCGGAGCGATGAATGGGGTGACCCAGGGGTGCACACTATTGGTCTCTGTGTCAGGAGGCCCATCTGATTTTTATGTCAGCTGAAAGTGATCACTTTACAGATTAATCTCCTCTCCTCATTATGCCTTGCAGTGTACTGCATTGACATGGCTGCAAAGCAGAGCACAGGGACTGCTTGATAGTTGTTGCTGCAAAAAAAAAGTCAGAACTGGGGAGTGTTGGGGGGCGGGGGATTGTTTTCTTTAAGTTTCTGTTCTGTTTGTTCTTTCTGAGGAAAAGAGAAAGGCATCCAGCAGATGCTGTCGTTTGTGAACGCTGCAGAGTAACAAGTGTTAATCAGGCAGATTTGAGTTTGCTGTTTTTTGTTTAGCAGACTGGGGAGTTTGGGGGTAAAATAGGACATCTGCTGCTGCTTCTCGCAGTCGTAGCTGCTGAAAGCCCAGCAAATCTTCCTGCGCACAGGTTTACCGTGTGGCCAAATGTGCTGCTGGAGCCAGGTGTGCTTGTAATCCCTCAGGAGAGCTGTTAGACATGAAGCTGGGGATCTCAGAAAAACACTGCAAAACAGGAAAAAATCTAAGGATCACACAGATAAAAATGCAAAAGAGTGTGTGGCTGCAGAAATGGAGTTGCCATAGCTGTCAGAGGCTCAGCGAGACAGGGTGGAATCCAGTGTTTTGGAAGGTTTCCCCGTATGACACAAGATTTTGGAATTTTACAGCTGGTAAATCCTTATTAACACAGGCAGCCCCTACTGGCCTGGATTCCCTGGCTCGCTGTTTGCTATGGGGGCGCCTAGTGGCAGCATGCCGGGTCCTCGTTATTCAGCTCTGAATCTTAATTGTTTAAAGAGAAAATTAAAAAATAATAATTCTGGGCATAAACAAACGGCAGGGAGACAAGCTGCCATCACCTGTTGACAGAAAATTGATCATTTAAAAAGCTGGCACAGGGAGTGGAATTCCCTATTCTCCCACTTAGTCATCGCATCCTGGTGTGACTCATTTTATTACATGGAGGTTCCCAGTGGTTTTATTTTGAGAGGAGCTTTTGTTTAATAATTTATACACAGACACACATACAAACACACATATAATCTTAAGAAAACAACTAATCTATTTTGATGAGTTGGCATAAGGGGTTATTTGGGAGAGCTCTGGTATGACAGTATGCCTCTTCTGCTCTACTGCTCAACTACTGTCTGTATGGTTCTTTTTAGCGTGAATTGAATTCCTCAACAATAGCTGGGGAGAAATCTCTAGACTCGTTCTCACTGTGCAAAATGTCAGATGTGGGGCTGGGCTGGATGGCCAATGACTAATCCGTTGGCCTTTTACCTCCCAGACCTTGACTTGTATCTTTGGCCTCGGTGACTCAAACTCACGTCCTCAGTTAAATGAAGGCATTGGCCTCAACTCTCTATAAACAGAGCTTCATTAACTGCAGTGGGCAGTCCTGCTTCAGAAAGAAAAAGAAATCAAGCTCAGTGAAGAAGTCAGTAGCTCTTCTTTTGCAAGTTGTAATTCCATTCACGTTGTGTTTGCTCTAAAGTTTAAAAACTGTTCTGAAGTAAAAGAGGCCACAACTGCTTAGGTCTGGGTGCTGAGCAAACTTGCTCTGACATGAACCAGAATAACTTCCCGGCTAAAAGCAGAATTCGTCCTCAAAAAGAGCAGGAGATCTCTGCATGTTTTCCCCTGACTGTAAGGTTTCCACATCCCAAAAGTGTCTGTTTTGCTGGACAGCCTTTGTTATTTGCTTTGTTCTCCAGGTGGCTTAAAAAGCCTTGGCTGTTTCCAGAGTTGCCTGTTGTGTACTGATAAAACTTGACAGAGGTAACTGTTGGGTGTTTTTGGGAGTGTTTCCCAGAAACACATTGAACTGGGACAATTCATTGCAACCCAGAGGGAACGCTGCAGAAGCGCGTGGTGAGGGCAGCTACCCCACTGGCTACCAGGCTGGATTTCTGCAGGGAACTCGCATGGTTTGCTGCATGGGAAAAAGGTAACAGGTTGTTCATTAGGTAATTCGTGTAACGCTTGACTGAAAAGCGATGTACATTTTCAGGCATAAAATCACATGCAGGCACAGGATCCCATACGGAATCGGCACAATAGTACGCTTAGTCTGCAGTTGGAGAGAGCTGCAAAGAAAATTTCCTGAACCTCTCAGTCCATCAGTCATGCTTGTTCAAATAAAGCAGTAAGTTTGTTTCTCTGCTAGTTACTGACCCCAAAGTCACGAGTAAAAGATCGTGAATAATGTGTAAAGGCTGTAACTGGTTCAGAAAACCTTTAATTGGCTAGTTAAAAAAAGCCTTATAAGGGGCTGCAGAGAATCACCCAAAATGTTCCTAATGCAGACTGACGTTTTGATTTTCCCCAAAGTTTGAAGCAAGACTTTTGGTATGATCACAGTTTGAGCTAGATAGGGTAGAATTACTTTCTTCCAACAACTCATTCATTCCTCCAAAGAGTGCTGACACAATCGGATCTCTCATCGGGGTTTAATGCTACGTCTCATAACCCTGAAGCAGCACAAAAATCTCTCTTTCCTGAACGTTACGCTGACCTGTGGTGTTAGAGACTTGCCAACTAAGACAAACCATTAAATGAGCAGGGAACCACAACAGTAAAAATATTGCGTGAGGCAGCCATGGCTGGTAAGACCTCAGGGTCTACATCCAAATGTATTTTATCATCTTGAGTGGAACTACCACTCCGTTCAGAGCCCTGGATTGAATTCCCCATTGGAGAGGTGGAATTTGAGATGCACCACACACGTGGAGCTGACACTGAGCTCCCATGTGGGCCGTGTTCGTACCGGGATGTCCTGCAGTGCTCTGCACGGTGTGCATCGCTGCCGACACAGCCCAGCACTTTGCCTCTTTAAAATGCTGTAGCAAAACAGGTGCCGTCACACTGTTGCAGTTTTTGCACTATTGCAGCATAGCATATCCATCTGCCAAAAGCTCGTTGTAATGTGCCTGTCCACAGGGGTTAAAAGGAAACCGAATATTGATTACTTTTAAGTAAAGTTCATGCATTCACAACTATGGAAGTGACACGTGAGACAAATGGAGCCATATCATTGGATTTAAGCATGAAGGTCAGCAAGTGAGCTGTGGAGTGCTTATATTCAACAGGGCTTTGGTGCCTAAAGAACAGGGATTGATGCTGCTGCCAGATTTGTTAGGATCCTGTTTAGCTGCTGCAAGCATTAATATATCCAAACAGAAGCATCCATCATGGTTAGAATGATAACCCCAAATGCAATTATTTCTTGTTTGGTTGGGCTTTGTCTCACTCTCGCTCTCCCCAGACTTTGGACTCAGCCTAAACATCATTTGATTTTTATGGTTGGCTTCATTAGCTTTTAGTGCAATTTCAGTGGCTGGGTTACTAAATCAAATCAACTGTGATTGCGGTTACATATGCTTCACAGGCCTTGTGAGAATGGCAGATGACTTTCAGAACTATTTCTCTTTTATTTTTTGCGTTTTGGACTGACAAATCCTTTTGATATCTACCTTCTACGCAAAGTTAGTGCTGTTGCATCTGCACAGACTGTTTAAATTTAACAGTGTAGAAACAAAGATGAAAACACCGCCTGGAGGGAAAGCAGTGTCAAGTATTCCCACTTGGCTGGCCTTGTCAGGACATCTTCATATTGCATTGCTGAGACTATTCCTGATGCACGTCTCTATTAGGACTTCTATTTTATGTCATATCTTCTTGTTTCGTATCTTCCTGTTTCCTTTTACCACCTCTTTTCCTCAGAGGGCTATAAATACTGCTCTATTGGAGTTGTTTTGGCATATGTGGTAAGGTTTCTTAGCACCTATTATGATGGTTTCTTTTCACAAGAGTCACCTCAAAGGGGAATCCCCCCTTTAAGTATTTATGCCTTGTCATCAGACGATGCATTTGGTATCTGCGGGATTAAACACGCAGCCTCCCGCTTCCCCAAATGTGCTTACCATTGCAGCCACTGTAAAGCATTAGCTGCATTAATAGGGGTATAGATTTAACCTGCAGCAGTCCAGAGCAGTGTCCAAAGCAAATGCTTGTTATTAACTAGTGGAATACTTTCCATTCATTTTCACAGTGGTCCTCTGGGATGGCAGGGCTAACAGCAGCCAGACGAGAGCTTGCTGCTCCAATTACACCGCTTGCTCTGGCCATCTCCTCCCCGCCTGCCGTCACTAATCCTCATGCTAGCATGGAGAAGACAACTGACTTGCTGGGGGGGAGACTTGAAATGCTGAAAGGAGAAGAAGGCAGGGACATTTTGTGTTTCCTCCTTGCAACAAAATGCTGTGGCAAGTGCTGGAGGGAGGCATTTGAACACTGCACTGCAGTGGTGATGTGTGTGTATGCGTGAGAGCAAGAAACACAGCAAGGCAAGGGAAACACAGGGGGACCCAGCAGGGTCAAAGGGAAGAAGAGGCGCATTGTGGGCAGCCAGGGGAGCCCTCCTCCTCCTTTTGAGTGTTCAGGGGCCAGAACGTAGCTGAGGTTTCCTGGGTACGGGCTGCCAGGGAAGGCATGGTCCTGCCGGGCTCACGGGGCACGCCGGGACCCTGGGGCTGAAGCAATGGGGCGGCTGTGGTGCAGAGCAGCAGCATAAGCTCTTCCTGAGGAGATGATACCCTGAGAGCTGGGCACATCTGTTAGCTCAGTGTCTGCGGAGGGGAGAACAAAGAGAAAGCAGCAGAAGAAATGCAAAACGCATTTAAAAATACTCTTTCATTTCCCTTTTTGCCAGAAGCAGAAGTACTTAAATAACAGAGGACAAAAGCAGCTTTTGCAGCATTTCCAAGAATCAGGAAAAATAACAAGTCCTCTGAGAAGAAGTGTTTTTATGAGACTTTATGCTGTGCTACCAGGCCTGGGCATGCAGGAGGGGAACCCTGTAATTCCTCCCTCTCTAATGCAGACGCCAGCCCCGTGGCTGCGGTATTTCAGAGCATATTTTGTATGTGTGACCCCTACTCATTTTAAAATGGAATTTTCAGAAAGATAAGAGGCTCTTCTTTTGAAAGTTCCTCTGTCAGAGGAGATGTGTTTCTTATTATCATGTGCTGAAGTTTTATATCGCACATGTAAGAATTAAGTATATATAGTAAGAAGGCATGTATAACAGAAGTTGAGTATCTTGCATAGCATTTGGTCTTGTTCAACATCTTCATCAATGACCAGGATGAGGGGACAGAATGCATCCTCTGCAAGTTTGCAGATGAAACAAAGCTGGAAGGAGTGGCTGACATACCAGAAGGCTGTGCTACCATTCAGTGAGGCCTGGACAAACTGGAGAGCTGGGCATAGAAGAAAAATATGGGGTTCAATAAGGGCAAGTGTAGGGATCCTACACCTGCATTCATGCAGGTTAGGGGCTGTCCTGCCGGAGAGGAGCCCTTCAGAGAAGGCCCTGGACGCCAGGCTGGCCGTGAGCCAGCAGTGTGATCTTGTGGCCAGGAAGGCCAATGGTACCTTGGGATGCATTGCACAGAGTGTGGCCAGCAGGGTGAGAGAGATGATCCTCCCCCTCCACTCTGCCCTGGTGAGGCCACACCTGGAGTACTGTGTCCAGTTCTGGACTCTCCACTTCAAGAAAGATGGGGGTCTTCTAGGGAGAGTCCAGCAGAGGGCCTCAAGGATGTTTTGGGGCCTGGAGTATCTCCCTTATGAGGAAAGGTTCAGAGAACTGGAACTGTTCATCCTGGATGAAACTGAGAAGGGATCTTACCAATGCTTATAAATATCTACAGGGTGGGAGTCAAGTGGATGGGGCCAGGCTCTTTTCAAGCAGTGCCCAGCAGCGGAACAAGAGGCAGTGGGCACAAACTGAAACATAGGGAGTTCCATATGAACATGAGACAAAACTAACTTACTGTGAGGGTGACAGAGCGCTGGAGCAGCTGTGCTAAGAGACTGTGAAGCCTTCTCTGGAGATACTCAAAACCCATCTGGATGCCTTCCTGTGCAACTTACTGGAGGGAACCTGCTTTAACAGGGAGGTTGGACTCAATAATCTTCAGAGGTCCCTCCCAACTTCTGAGATTCTGTGATTCTATAGCTGACTTCTCGGTTACATCAAGAATCTGTCGCTGTTGAACCAATTCTAGAATAAAACCTATGCTCAGAGCATCTGCCAGCTTCACAGTACAGCACCTCTAGAAGTCAGCCCTGAAGTTGCTCAGTTTGCAAAGTACAGTCTCTGTGCACCAGAGCTGAATTTTTACTTAGGCTTTCCTTCACCTCCTCACCCACACTGTCCCTATTACACTGGTGGGGAACTGTGTGGTCTTTGCTTAAAGCAGCAGAAAGTTTGCTGTGTCCCTGACTCAGTGTGACCATTAACGAGGTATCTGACCTTCTGGTGCCCTCCCTCAGTCAAGCTGGCTGAAATCAAGTCTGCTAAAAAGCAGATGTTGCACCTGTGTGGAATATTTCAATCCTCAGTTTGCTTAATTTCTACATAAACATTTAATTTTAATATGTAAGTCTTTTCCTGGCGAGAGAAGTGTTCAATGATGTATTTAAATTAAATGCTGTTCCTTTTGGTTGAAATTAATTCCATTTTGAGACCTTTGTTCTTAATTTGTTGCTTTTTTTTCCCTAAGCTTTATGATTTAAATAAGATACAGTTAGGTTAATACTGTAATGTTCTTCTAGATGGGCAGCAGATCTGGGAAATGGAGGCAACAGTGGATAAAGATAAGAGCCAGCCTGTAAGTATGCAAAACATTGGATATCCTCTCCTTGAGCTTCTCAGACAGCAGCTTGTATTCAGGGGGTGGTTTCCAAAGAGCGTCTCAACAGAAAGAGCTGCTATCTGACTGCCGTGAGGAACAAATGTCAAATGCTTCAGTAGTAGATGTGCTGCAAAAAGAAACTATTCATTTAGCAGTAACCCACAGCAAACTGAATAACTGCTAGATTTTGTGTTCTTGCAGAAGACTCTATTGTGTCAGTCCAGTTTTGAAAAAGTCCTCTGCAGGATGCTGGCTGTCCTGACTTCCTTTTGCCTATGTGGAAGTCTTGGGTGCACTGTAATGTGCAGGACAGGATTTGCACTACGGTATTTAAAATTAACATTGGTCTTTCAAGGGAATGAGTCTCATTGTTCACTTTGCTACTGGAACTGTACTGTAGTAGCTCAGCACATTTAGGAGCTAGCACTTGCATTGCCATGGGCCATGCCTTCCCTTGCGGAAGAGAACGGGGCACTCACTGTTAATTTCCATGGAATCAAGATCTGGCTGTAAGTAAGAAACCTATAGAATAACCAAGTTTATTCTAACACAAAGAGGGAAATCGACAATACTTATTTGTTTATCAAGCACCCATTCTGTGTCTTTTATCTGTAGTTGAGATCTCTCTCAGCAAATTGAGGACAACATCAAGTACCGGAGCGGATCCAGTGCATACAAACTGATTTCCTAGTACCAAAAGTCTTTCTGTTTTTCACCGTCTGTTCTCTCTTCCTTTCTTCCTCACATACTCTTCCTTATAGGGATGAATTGGAAGGTTTCTCTTCCTTTATCCCTGGGCACGTAATGGGGGAGATGCACGCAACAATCTGCTCTTGGCCTCAGTTACTAATTCTACACCATCACCTTTCACTGTTTCAGAGCATGCTCTTTGTAGAAATACCCGAGTACCGGAACAAGCACATTCGCACACCTGTGAAGGTGAATTTCTATGTCATCAATGGTAAAAGAAAAAGAAGCCAACCCCAGCATTTTACCTATCACCCAGGTAATTCTCAAGGACAGAGCAAGCTGTTGCCTAGTTCTCATGAGCAAGATTTTATTTTCCAATATGTCGTTTCCTCATTATATGAGGATCTAAATTTTACTAATTTGATTCAGCTAATTGCAAATAAGCGCTCCACATCCAACAGCTGTTTGGTTTAAAGGATGCACGTGATTTCAGATTGAGAATTTCCCATAAACTTAAGGGGACAGTTATGTAGGCCATGGAGTGATTCTGCCTCATTCACTTGGTGGGAGTTTGCCAATAACTTCGGTGGGAGCAGACTCAGTCTGTGACATGATTTGACCCTGTGAAAACAATGAGCATTGCCTCCTCCATTGACGTGTACAACAGTAAGATAACATCGGATCTGGGAAAATTAACAAGGACTTGGTATGGAGGAAGAAGAGTAATATATGCTCTTCAGAATGGGGCTTGCTGAGAAAAATATGAGTGCTTTTGTGATGTTTTAACTCTTGGGAATTGGTGAGCAATCTCACAATAAACGCAACAGCATTACTAATGAGATTCCCAGAATTTCTTAGCTTTGGCTGGGAGAAAAACGTTGTGAGAAAATCAGAGTATTGTGCTTGTGGAAACCAGAAAGCATAAAATAACAGTACCAGATTTTTTCAAGCTTTATAATGATGTCTTAATTTGCCTGGTTTCTAAGAACAAGCAAACATTCATTCTGGTTTTATTTTAATCTGCTCCAACTTCTCCTCAGATGTATGAATTGTGTAGGATATCACTGATACAGAGGTTTCATGTAGTGCTAAATTGTTCTCCTACCGAAAAATAGTGAAAAGTACAATTTAAACACAACCTCTGAAGCAGACCACTTCAGAGTCGAAAAGCTTATACTTCCCAAAGAGATAACACTGTTGCTTGACCATTACATAGTTTCCATTGTATGATATTTCTGTACTGAGCTTTGGGAAAGGTTTGAACCAAAACAAACAAACAAATAAACAAACCAAAAAGGCCTTAGAAATGTCAGAATTTGTCTGTAGAACACCAGAAGGCCATCATTTACCCATACCAAGATTCAGACAACTTTTCCTGAGTGGTGGTCTTTGTACTAAGGATGTTACTTGCAGCAAAAGACCTGAAAGACAGCCCTAAAGTAGTTCAGCACTGCCTTTGGTCACTGGCTAAATATTTGGCAGAAAAAATGAGGCGTTGTATGTGTCACAGAATGACTGTTTATTCACTCTTCTTTTCAGATGCAAATATTACATGAAACACCTATCTGTGGTGTTTCTTATTTTGCTTATGTTCCAGAATGGCTCTTAAATTAATTAATATATGAGTTAAAATATTGTATTTTTCAATTTTCAGAAATTTATGGTTAAATAATTGATTGAAGACTTTCTGGAACATCTGAGTACAAAATGCTTTCAAGTGAGAGCCTCCCACAATTGCATATATATGTTTTGTTAAGCTTAATGCCTGTGCGATATGAGCTTTCATATGCAGATCTTTTAAATGGTTTAAATCTCTTTTTACTTCAAGGAAAACCTCTCTGTTTCTCATCAGCTTGTTACAAATAACATCCTTTGCATGCTTTATTGTAGTACCATCAATCAAAACAGAGCCCATTGATGACTACGATCCAACCTTAATCTGCAATACAGTACACAGTGGTCTGGGAACAGTAACACAGCCGTACTATTCACAGCACACAATGGTCACCGAATCCCCTTCCTGTCTTGTGGCCACTATGGCTTCCTGCCAGCAGCTGCGCTCGGGCCTTTCTTCTCCTGATTCTCGATACCATCAGCAGAATCCAGCTGCAGTAGTATACCAAAGAAGCAAGAGCCTTAGCCCAAGCCAGCTGGGCTACCAGCAGTCCAATTTGATGGCTACACCGGTTGCTATTTCAGATGCCCACAGATCAGTGCTAGTGCATGCTGGTTCCCCAGGCCAAACCTCAGCAGTGCTCCACCACTCTCCAGGCAACCAGCAATCTTCTCCAGTGATTCACTACTCTCCAACCAACCAGCAGCTGAGGTGTGGAAGTCACCAGGAATTTCAGCACATCATGTGCTGTGAAAATTTTACGTCCAGTGTTGCAAGACCAAGCCAGCCTCAAGTCAGCCAAGCGCAAAGATTAAGTCCGAGTTCATATCCTACCGTGATCCAGCAGCAGACAGCTTCAGGCCAGCGGGCAGCAAAAAATGGACCACCAGTCAGCGACCAGAAAGAAGTATTACCAGCTGGCGTCACTATTAAGCAGGAGCAGAATTTGGACCAAGCATACCTGGATGACGGTAAGCACCACTCTTCTCCTGTACTGGCCTGATGGTTGGAGGGAGGGGTGAAGTTCATGGCTTGTAAATCCCACCTGTTCCTTGGCACTACAAGGACGTGTACTCCTTCTGATGAGTGTGTGCATTTGCTGTTTGCTCATACAAGTATGTTTTTTGTCTTTAATCAGTTGCATTTTTGGTAGATGGCAATGCTCTATGGCTACCATGCAAAAAGCAGTGTTGGGCAGAAACCCTCTGTCTTGCTTGGTGACATGGAGTGAGCTGTCAGGTTTCAAGCTGTTGCCATTTTGTTTCCATTTGCCAAGCAGTACTTTGGAAAATGGAGAAATTGAAACAAAATGCACTTTTAAATTATTTTTTATTATTCATATCAGGGCAAAGTCCACTCTGTAAAATGCTTTTGTACATTTTGTACCAAAAAACCCCCATTGAACAGTCTATCAAGGCCTGTAATGAATAGGGTTGTGCTGCAGGCAAAACTATTGCAGATGTTCTAGATGAACAGTAGGACATTGATAAGTAAAACAACGCCGTTTCTTTGTTGTGATCTTTGCAGATTTAGCCTTTAGGAATGAATATAAGTTAGAGTAAAGCTTTCTTTGAACATATCCTGCTTATTCTTAGGTAGGCAGATACTGGCAAGCTGGTTGGTTGGTTCTATTATTAAAATAGTAGGACTGTTCCTTGCAAGAGGAAGTCAATGCAAAGTTAATGCTGGCTGTTGCAGTCATGAAGGCCACTAGCGATACTTACATTGATTTTACTGGAGCAGAGTGAGATTGCTTGATGTACTGTTGCTAAAATAGAGCGTTCTTACAAAGACCTGATTTTTGCGTGTATTCACTGCTCTTACCCTTACAGTCTAGGTAATTGCATGCATGATTTGAGATTTCTCCTTCAGTAACCCACCAGAGTTGTAAAATTGTGCCCATGAAATAATTTTTTTCCCAGGCTGAGGTTCTGAGTGCTCTGTGGTTGTGTCATACACAGTTTTGCTGCTTTTGTGGACAAGGTAGAACACATATTGTTTACTCCGTTGGTCTCCGTTTGAAATGTGATTGATACAGTTTTGATGCCGTGACAGTAAGATCTGAAGAGTTTTTACCAATCTCCTTGTCTGAAGAGAAGTGTCAAATTGGGCTGTAGCAGTGAATTTGATTTAGGAAATTTGCTAGACCTGCATGAAAACAGCTAAGAAAATCCACTTCCCATTCAGAGAATGGGGCATGACAGCAAGGCAAGAAAGTCTTTCTGATGATAAAAATAAATGCTGTGTTGTAAGGTACTTTTAATATGACTGACTGAGGGGTTCTTCCAGGTTTCTATGTAGAAATACTTGGCACAAACCTTGTAGGAGAAGCAGAAAGAAGGAAAGATGAAGTTAAAGCTAGCAAAATTTAGTCAAGCCCAAGTCCACTTAAATGAACTCCCAAAACAGACCACAACATTAATTTCAGTGGATTTTGAATCAGGCCAGAAACATGTAAATACAGCACAGCTCACAAGGGATGCGCTTGACCTGTGTGCTAAGAGGAGCCATTAGGCAGAATAGCAACAAGTTAGAAATGAAATTCCAGCTTCTGCCTGAGAGTTAGAGATCAGTATATCAGTTCCGCTGCACAAATCAAGCAAGATGACATCGGTCACATCCGTCTCCTTACTGACTTCGGTGAGTTTACATCGGTTAGAAGTGTGACTTGGAAAACTGTGATTTGCTTTAGGACTTCGCAAAACATATGATTTTGAAATGTTCAAGACTTGAATTGAAAAGCCACTTTGTTTGCTGCTGGGGAAAAGTGACTCAGAACTTAACAAAAGCCATATTTTTCCTAACTAGAAAGTTTATTTTTGTGCTTTATAGTATTAAAAGAAACCAAACCCAAAGGATTATGGAGGCTTTGCCCTCAAATCCCTTTTATCCAGAAAACTCCTCTGAGATAAAGCGAGCCGTTAGGTCTTGTTGTGATCTTTCACAGACAGATACTGAAGTGATGGGTCCCTAGCCTGGCTTGGCATGAGTGCACTGCCCTGTCGCTGATGCTCAGATGTTAGGCAGTGACTGTTCTGGTGTCTCTTGCTTCCTCTCTCTCCTCTTCCCTCCCCCCATCTTCCTCCTCCCTCCTCTTATTTCTTCTTTCTCCATATTTCTGCTGACAGTCCAGCTTTCAACCCTAACTGCATCTCTGACCTCTTCTTCTCACCTCCTGTCCTCTGCCTTCATGGTCAGCACACAGCCCTCATCTTCTGGACTTTGCTTCTATTCTGAGTCCTGTCGTGAACTTCTTGTGTGCCCTGAGACAGGCCCTGCTCCATCAGCTCTTGCTCCTGAAGCTGCTGCCTCTCAGAGGTGGTACAGTCCCAGTGTTAGAGGTGGTACAGGTGGTAACACAGTCCCAGCGTTAGAGCCCTCCTGGGTTTGACCAGGGAAGAACATCTCATAGATAACACAGTTACTTTAACACAATTGTTTTACATATATATATGTATATACAGACACACACATAGCTTTCTGATGAACGAGTGTAAAGAATCCCCAGGGGAAGGGACTGTACGTGAAAAACAAGCAGCAAAATCTTTGCTGCACGCTTCTGCCTCAGAAATTCATCCTGTTGGAAACACTTTGGGAGTGAAGATAAGTGGTTAGGAAAACCTCTGGGGGACGTCGGGTAATGCTGGCAAGAAGCGATTTGTTTCAAATGCAGGTGAAGACTGTAGGAAGTTTCAGTCAAGGCTTCAATTTTGCAAAGCTCGTCACTAAAAGCAGCCACTGCTGTAAAAGCTGTAAAAAGCCGATTATTTGCAACACCATTCAAAATGTATTGGTGTTGACCTGCACAAAGCAAAATGGAGAGCAGGAGTGGCTGTGGCCTGGGGCACTGGCTGTGCTCCTGCTGCAGAACCAGAGGCTTCCTGCACAGCCCTGGGAAGCTGCTCAGCTGCCTGCCACAGCTCCCATCTGTCACACAGAGATACTGGCATGGTGTGAGAGCAGCAGGAGGAGGGTGAATGTATCACAGGCAAAGCATTCAGATGCCACACGATCTGAAAGTGTCCTGTAGAGGTTCAGTGTAAATGCGGTGTTAGGTACATGGACATGTAGCTGTTGTTTTATCAACCTGCCTGCCCCAGATTTAGTCCTTCTTTTAGTTCTAGCTGTCACATTGTGTGCTTTTTACTTTACAAAGAAAAGTGGTTGTCATTATTCAGATGGTAACTATCTGGCCACATCTGACACTCAGAACTGTCTGCTCAATCTTTAAGTGATTTTTGGTGCACCAGTAATCTTTAATGGGGAGAAGCGAGGCAGATGCTTGTGCAGTGCAGTCAGACTGATGATTGGCAGAGGTGTTTCATGGTGAGCTCACTCATGTGTTCCAGAGAAATTTCAGATGCAGAAGAAGCTTCTTAGAAGACTGATCTGCAGTGTGTGCGGTGGCATGCCTGTAACTCACCAGCACTGTCCCCGTTGCTGTGAGCAATGTGTTGGTCCCCACCGCAGTAACCATTGCCCTCGCTTGGGACTGTGTAAGATCTCTACTTTTTCTTTTTGTGTTCTGTCATTCAACTACTAGAAAATCCAGAGTCTGAAACCAAATGTAATTCTTTCCTTTCCTCCATGGACAGGAGGAATTTTCTCTGAGCTGCTTTCCTCTCTCCTCGCAGAAGGTGGGGCTGCTGGAGGCTGCTTTAGTTTGATTTACAGTTGTCTTCATCGTGCGTCTGCACTTGACAAATGCACAGAGAAAAAGAGTGATGGAGGGCAAGGAGGGAAGTGTCCCTGTTTCCCCATGTTTCAGACAGGAGTGAATTTGCATGTTACAAATGAGCTGCGGTTCCACAAGGGCAGCAATTTGCATCATAAAAAAGCCATGCTCTGTTCTTAATTAGAACTACTTTTCATAGAAGATGTGGCCATTTCTGCTCAGACAGGGTTTTACCAAACGTGAAGCTTGTACGTTCTCCGAAGCATTTTGCACAAACACACCAGCAAAGCTGTGCATTCATCAGACTCGTTCCCGATGCTCTGGCTGACTTTATTCCAGATTCTCTGTTCTTTGCTGGGACCATATGCCACTCATAGGGTACACTGCTTCATTTTTGGATTGCTGCTGTTGTGCTTGTGTCATGTTAGGACTGAAGTCTTGCAGTCACATGCCAGAGTCCTGCTTTGCTGGGTGTGATATGAAAAAAGAACAAAAAGGTGGAAGGAGAAAGAGTGCTGGGTCAAGAAGCAGGTCTCCTGTGTTGTGTCACTGTTTGAGAATTCAGCCCCTTTTAAAGACGGCTCTTCTCCCAGTAGACTTTCTGAGTGGCTGTCCTGCTGCAAAAGAAAACAAAGTGAGGAAAAGAAAAACCCATACATCTCAAATCGGCAGTGGAGGAAGGAAGAAAATGAATCAAGTGATTAAAACCATAGTTCCACTGGCACCTCTTTGTTCTCGAGCTCAGTAATCTGTAATTGGTGCAGTAAGTGCCCACAGGCAAGTTGTGTTACAAAGCGTTTCCTGTTCAAAAGAACATGCAGACTCCATTAGGAGACCACGGGCACGGCTGCCAAGAACTGACAGTGCAGGATGGGTGCATGGACGCCCTCTCGATGTCTCGATGGGCAGAGTCCCACCAGGAACTGATGCACCAAGACAATAAACCCCGGTCCACACGATTTGCTGCTGTTTGAAGACTTAACCAGTGGACAGCTATCAGCAGAAAGCCCTCCGTTTTCGGAAGGCATCAGGCAATTCTCAGTGATAGTTCTGAAATGCTGGCGGAGTCACTTGAAAAAAAGAACTTGTTCATGCATTTAGGAATTGAAAGCTTCTAAACCACAATAAAGTCCCTTCCCAGACATGCTGTCCATTTACTCCACGCTCATGGCATTCCTTAGACGGTCTGAATCACAGACAGCAGACAGCTCTTATAAAGAAGACCATAGACACCCATCTTTTGGAAGACATCTGCCAAAATAGGCTATATCCACTTTCAGTTTAAAAGGATAACAACAATAACATTTTTCAGTCCAGTGACACTATTCGTTCAGTGCAGAGGAACAGCAACAAGCTGAAATAACTCCACTGCAGAAAGCAGCAGGCAGGGCTTCTCCCCTGCTCTTACAGACGGATGAAGTGGAGCATGGAGCTGCTGAGTGATTTGCCCAAGGTGATGCAGAATGCCACTGGTAAAATGGCAGCTGGCCTGAGGGATCCCAGGCTGCCAGGACCCCGAGCCACATCCTGTGTGCAGGCACAGGGGTAGCAATGAGGCAGTGAAGGCACAGCCTGGGTGTGAACCCCGGCTCACATGTACCAACGAGAGGAACGGCAGAGATGCTCTCTTCTTTTAGTCTTTCCAGCAAACTCACTCTTTTCTTACTGCTTATATCTAAGTATACTACCCACTTCATAGAACTGAATGATTGACTGCTGGCAGGGATACATTGCCTGTCTATGAGAACAGGTGTGGCTGTTAGAAACACCCTCCTTTCTTAGGGCACAGTCTGGAGAAAGAGCAAAACTGTCGTAAAGCAAGTGCAGGGTGTAAGAAAAGTGAGTCAGGGGTCTTCCTGTCAGCTCGGGGTGGCACCGAGTGTTCTGCAGTCTTTCAGTTCAAAGTCATAACTGTTTTGACAACATTTTTTTGAAATGGAGGCTGTTGGAAATGAGAAATGTGAAGGTAGGAAATGGCTTATAACAAAACTGCAGAACGGGAAAGGGGATTAACTCCTAGAGCTGCCATTTTGCATTGAGCTGGAGCAGTGCTTTCTGGAAACCTTTCACAAGGCTTGTCTTAGGCAGCTTACCACATAACTGTGCTGGTTGAGGTGGTTGACTGTTTTTCTTTTGCTAACACAGCTATTATGGTAAGAGCTCTTGAATAGACACAGCTCTGTTGGTGTAAAACCGCTGCAATCAGCATGTCTGGTGCCAAGGCAGGGAAGCACCAGCAGCTGCTTCGTGGAAGGGTTCTGTACAAGCACAGCCATGGCTGCACAGGGAGGGTTTCACCAGCAGCACCAGTGCCTCTTTGCTGGCTGATTTTAGAGGTAGCTGCAGCCCATGTCATAGAATGGATTCTCACATGGGTAATAATTGCATGAGCTCAGCTTTGTACGCTTACCACCTCAAAATGAATCCCAATGCCATTACTTCCTGGAAAGGTGATGCAATGTGCTGGATTCATTTATTAGAAAGATGTGTTGTTGGGGGGAACTGTTCCCCCTGAGAGCAGCCAGGTGCGCTCTTGTCCTCGTGGTGCATCCTGTTATCTCCCCTTTAAGATCAATACTTTGTATTTGAGTGTAAGTGTAGCCAGTGCCCTGCATTGCATCCGCATGGCAGCTCGAAGGTTTTGCTAATTCTTTGCAGTGTCATTGTGCGTCTTGGAATATTGATAGTGATCTGAAGTCCCCATGCAGGCAGCTGCAGCAAAATAGGAGATTTTTTTCTCTCAGTGATCTTTTCAAGTTTGATCCAAGAAAAGCAACAAAACATTAAAACCATGACCGTGTGTTGGTCTTCCAGAATCCAGGCGGGCAGAAAGGGTGCAGCAGGGATCGACTGCCCGATTTTAAAACCAATCTCATGGTTATTCGGTGCATGACTCACGAGCCTTCAGCACCTGCGTTTGGTGTTGATGCTCTTCACAGTTTCATTTGTTACAAATGCCGTTACTGTCAAGAATGCGCGAAAGTGAGAGAGGGGTAGAGATGTTTTCTCCGCTGTGGCTCGGGGTACAGGCAGCTCGGGCAGCTTTCAAACTGCGCTTCTGAAATCTTGCAGGCGGCTGTAGAGCCCCATTGCGTTGGAAATCTGGGACAATGTCTGCACATCTACTTTAACTGTTGTGAAATAAGATGCCTGGTGAAAGTAACCATCTTAAAGATACACAGCCTGCTGGTGGTGCAAACTGAAAGGCAGTGACAAAGCCTTCTGCCATAGGAGGACAGCAGGGCTCCCAGCATGCTTCACACCAGCGGCACTGTTGCAGCTGGGGGCATTTGTGGCAGGCAGCACAGCGGTTGCTGGCGCACCTGTGGCCCGCGTAGCTTTCTGTCTCTCAAAGAATGAAGCCCTGCTGGTGAATGATTAAAATTCATTTTTCTTCCACTTGCTTTTTCAGACTTTATTTCCTAAAATATCGCTATTTATAAATCTTCAGCAATTTAAAATAAAAAGGACGAACCATCTGCATTTCCTGTCAAAGGCAATGTCCTTACACAAACTGAGCAGCAAGGGCCACTTTTCTGCCCAGCAGAAGCTGGTGTGGCCTTACAGTACCGGGTCACTTCATAGTGCTGGTTACTCCCCAGTTCCAAGAGACTTCTCTGCTCTAGCTTGGATGCAGTGTGCTTTTAGAGGAGTTGTAAAAGCAGACTGGACAAATGCACAGACAGTCCTGCATTGGCTATGAGAGGCACTAAATGAACTAATAGGTCATTCCTACTTCTGCGATCTGAAAAACAAGCAGCGCATCTGTAGTCCTGCCAGCAGGGACGTCAGAGATGGGGGAAAGAAAGCAAATACTTGAAGACCATGAAGTTCCCTTCCTAGCATACTAGCTTCTAATGTGAGTGTTCAGCCAGCTGCTAACTGTCACAGTCCCTCATTTTGTAATATAACTTTTTCTGTGTTTGCCAAGAAGAAGCCAGAGAAAGGTAAAAGCCAGCCTAAAATGTGTAAACAATGCAGTTGTGTCTGAATCATCTCTGCAAGTCCCCATGCTTCAATTTTGCAAGCACAGAAATCTGGGCGTATATCCAGCTGTGGATGTCACAGATGGATCCTCTCTCTAAAGGGATCTGTGCAGAAGCTTAAATCCAAGTACTCCTAGCTTTGGAAACTGTCCCATTCTTCAGTGTAGGTGCACGTCTACTACAGATACTACAGTCTGTTTGGCAATTAAAACTCTGACCTCTTTATATTCGCATGAGTAATGGTCTGATAACATTGACTTTGAAAACTTGGACCTGAGTTAGATGTAAACAGTGGATTATGGTAGATATAAAGGAGTTAAATCTTCAGCTACTATAACTTAGAGCGAAAGCACTGAGGATCAAAGGACTTCGGGGGTGATGCCCGTGTGACTCAGCAGAGCAGCACTAATTCACTAAGTGAGAAGCTGGTCTGATACTCTCCATCTCCCTGCAGGTTCTCTTAAACCACACAGTTCCCGTTTTAATCAAACCGCGTCTTTTTGTGGGTTTTTAATTTGGAAAGTGTTTGCACTCCAAAATGGACTAAAATCTGCCCTCAGCTGAACAAACACCATTTATTTACAGTGAAATTGTCATTGAACTAGATTTAGTGGGAAGACTATTATTGGCTTCTGCCCATGGACACTCCAGTGATAGGTTTGCATCTGAGGGAGAATTTTCCCACGTGGATAACTGGCAGGTGTGACAGGGAAGGGCAGGGCACAGCGTCCATCCCACGCTCTGGGCACGCTTTGGCTCATGGCAGAGGAGGTGCTTGGCAGACCTGGTGTGCACCGAGGTGCACCGCATGGCAGGGAGACTTCACAGCTGTGCAGGGGCAACCAGGTGACACTGTATGGCTTCATCCTTTTTCAGTGCTTCTGTGTTGACTTGCTCTTCCTTTGTGCAAGGATGCTGAGCCTTTGTTTTTAACACTCAGAGGATAATTTGGAGCAGGACAAAAGCACTAAATTAGAGGAGTGTGAGCTTGCAATCATTCCCTCTGATTATCCGTGCCAGGGGAGCCTAGTCAAAGATTCCCAAATGGTGGTGTGGTTTGGTGCAGTTTCTTAATGATGAATGACTTCATCATTCATGAATGAATCAAGTAAAACTTAGGACAAATAGTGAGACACATGAATGACTCTTATGACATTTGCAGTGTCTCAATTGGTGCTGATTTATTAGGTGGTTTCTAAGTTTCTTAGGAAAGAGTGAGAATGACTAAATGAGGGGGGAGCCACTTCAAAAGAAGGGGAGTCAATGGTGAAAGTATTGTGACAGTTAAACCCCCCTGGGTTCAGTAGCTGTCATTATGAGCAATGCAGCACTGGGGATGTTGTAAGAGCCTAGGTCCAGGAGGCGGAGTGATGCAGCCGGCACTGTTCTCCTGTCCGGTCAGATACCTCCCGCTGCCTGGGGGATGCTCACGGCCCCCTGGGGTTTCCCGTTCCTATGTGGAGGGAGCGGGCTCTGAAGGTGTCCATGGAGGTGCTGGCGCTGAGCAGTTCCTGCCCTGAGGTGTTGTGTGCACAGAGTGGGTGCACAGCTCCAGTCACACAACTCACAGGTCTGCCCCATCACCCCAAAATAAGGCTTGGCATTTCTGTAGGTAACGGTCACTGCCCGAGGAGGCTGTCCTATTGGCTTAGGTGTGTCCCTCAGTTCAAGTCCTTGGATATGGAGTAACTGTGTATTTGGACAAATTGATGTTTGCTAAAGGCTGGAAATTGTCTGAAACGTGGGCACTGGGCAGGTCCACAGAGCAAACTGGCATGGCTTGAATCAGACGAGGAACAGGGCAAGTCAGAGAAGACTTCTGAGATTTATAGTTTTTAACTACATTATGTCTTGTGTGTCTTTTTTCTTTAAAATTACATTAGTTTTTCCTTGTCTGGTTTCTTCTTTACACATATGCACTGTCTTTGAGTGGGGCGCTGTCTTCTTCCTTGGAATGAGTACCAAGGTCCCATCAGCCAGCAGACAAGCCAAGGGGGGCTGTCAGTGAGGAGTGCTGGCTTGGAGGAGGAGTAGCTTTTAGTGCTCCTCTTATCAATTCTGTCATGCAGAAAAGCATCTCTGCTCATCAGGAACCACCATGGAGCGCACAGGGCTGGAAGAAACCTCTTCTGCCTGCAGCATTCTCGACAGGCAGCATCCCCCGGCAGTGCAAACCAGGTAGCCATTAATCCCAGTTAGACTGTAATATTTACAAGTGTTTTGTCATGTTGTGGTCGATATAAGAAGTCATTCACTTCCTACCCCGCATGCAGTGAGAGATGTGTGCAGCCGATGGCTGGGCTCCTGCAGGAGCCTCCCGCTGCTGCACACGGCCAGGCTGCACTCAGGTGGCTCTGGGGGGGAATGGGAGCGGTTAGCCAAGGGCCGTGTCTGCCCCGGCCTCGTTGCAGAGGTCGCTCTGCTCATTGTGTGTCCTCACCAAAACCTCTCGGGATGTCTCTGCTCAGGACGCACGCTGCCTTCAGCCAGCCGGCAGATGCACGGTGATCCGGGGAGTCCCTGGCTGTGGCACACAGGCAAAAATGCTTTGGCAGACAAATAAGTGAGAGAATTAACTTTCTTGTCTTCAGAAAGCAGTGCGCGCCATCATGCCTGGATAGATGGAATTTGTTTTGATAGCAAAACAAGTTCTATGGAAACCATTGTGAACCCTGCAGTGAGGCTGCCCAGGAGAATTGGGGAAAGCCGCTTTTGTTTGTTGTGCTTGGCACCGTTTTGCTCTGGATGAAGATGCTTTAATTTTGTGGGGAGACCCAAGAGAGCATTCCTCTTTTTCCATACCAGAAAGCCTTCCAAGATGGCATAAGCGTCCCCTCTTTCCAGCTGCTCCTTCCCAAACACACTGTGCCTCCTAAAGATAGTCTTTACAGTGGCTGGGGCTGGTGGAAAACATGAAGCCTGCATGGATTAGCACAGGAATTCATTTGGGCTGACGAATTGGGTTTCCCTCTATAAACAGCACTAGTGTTTTCGTCTTCTGGACAGCACAGCAAACTTCACGTCCTCTTGCTCCTCAGCCCGCCTCTCCCACACCGTGCATGCATCCAGCAGCCTGCTAACAGACACACGAGCTGCTGCTGCTGGGGGTGGAGAAGAGCCGGCCTTCAGCAAGGCATTCGGAGCCGCCCCCCTTCTCAGACAGGTTTTTTCCAACCCTTTAAAGAGATAGTGTGGTTATTTTGTTTTCTTGGTTTATTTTTGTTTCCAGGTAAAAGGGGAAATTAAAGTAATCCCTTCTCTTCTGGCTTAGTGACCTTCCAAGCTGCCCACACTGTATATTTGTGCATTTACTTTGCAGCTTTGTTTATCTTCAGCTATGATACACTTTTATCATCTGCAGGAATCTGGGATTCTCTAAAGAGGGTTTTGTCCACTCCTTTTCCCCACAGACTTTGGTCTTTTTCCTTGCTGTTTTCCCAGTATTTCTCACGTTGGTTTGCAGGACTGTGCTGAGTTTTGCAGCCCCTCGCAGACCCCATGGGTGTGAGTGGCCAAGGAGCTGCATGCAGGATCCCAGCTCCCCACCCATTCATCCCTCCCATTTCTCCCTTCCTGCTGTAAACCCTCCACCAAGCCCTTCCCTGGCATTCCTCTAAATGCCCCTTCTGCAACAAATGCACTTTTGTAGAGCTTATGCTTTCTTTTGTAGCTCACTGGGGTTATGGTTATGGTGGTTATTACTGGTGTGGTTATGATGGAGTTCCCATAAGGGTGATGAGGCAGCTGCCCCCAGGACCCCAAGGAGGGAAGGTGCTGGCCAGGACACGGACTGTCCCACTTTAAGCAGGCTGACTGGGGTTTCGCAGCTGGAGCATCAGCCAT
Organism: Bambusicola thoracicus; assembly: GCA_002909625.1. Lineage (NCBI taxonomy): Eukaryota > Metazoa > Chordata > Aves > Galliformes > Phasianidae > Bambusicola > Bambusicola thoracicus. The sequence goes on along the minus strand of PPHD01000165.1, from coordinate 22,683 downwards.
GCTGACCCACACAAGGAAAACAAAACCCATCCGATTTCCAAAATACTAACAGCTGGATGCAGATGACATTACAGGATTAAAAAAAAAAAAAAAAGCACAACCAAACAAACCACTCTCGTGTTATTCTCTCCCTGTTCTGATGCTGCCCCCCTGCAGCAGCGGCTCCAGACCAAGTGCCTTGTACAGGCAGCGAGCAAGAAAGGCAGCCAGGGGGTGTTTCTGGGGTGCCCCATTTGGGAGAAAATGGGGAAATCCCCACTGGAGATGGCCAGCTTCTGGGACCATAAAAACAGCTTCTGTCTGCAGACACATCCCAAAAGACAACCCCTGGTTCCTTTTGTAGGACATCCTCTGTTTTTGGTCGCCAAACTTTTTTCCACCTTCTGTGTCAGAGAAATATCATACAGCTCAGGTCAGAACCCGAGAGGTGGTTTCTGCTTGTGTCTTTGTGTGTCTTTTTTTTTAACTGGGCAGATGTCTCATCCACAGTGATTTAGTTGAGAGTAAGCAACCAAAATACCTTATTAAATCTGGCCTTGCAGAAGGTATCAGTGGCTTCATATGGTTTCATCACGCTGAGTGTGTATTAGCTGGGGCATTTCATTCATGTTGGCAGTCACTCTCCTTCTGAGACCACTCAGAAAGACTTGCAGTGATCTTGGCCTCCAGATTTGCTACTGCTGTATCTTCCAGCTGCCTGCGGCTAGCTCCCCAAGTGCAAGACAGTGTTCCCATTCAGTCTGTGTTCCTAGCTGAAGGAGTGGCCTGCCAATTGCTTTTGAGTGTGTTCTGTAGTCAGATGAGATCACATCACACATAAAAAAGTTTTATCTTTATTTTAGGCAAGAGGGTGTTTTATCACAGCGTGGTTCCAAAGCCTTCATCGTTGGCTTGGAATTCACCCAGGAAGTGTAGCAATGGATGGTTAAATGCAAACTAATAGGTTCAATATGAGCTACAGATGCAGAGCTCGTGAGCTGGCTGTGTAAACTCGTGTATAGAGGAAAGTGTTGTCACACAGCTGAGGAGAACTTGGGAAGGATTAGGACAGTCTTGTTAGGTACTTGCAGCACACTCCTGAGATGCTGCATCGAGCAGAGCATTTTGCATCCTGCCTGAGATGTGTGGGGATGTACACAGCTCGGATACCTCACAATGGGAAAATTTGGGATGGCTCATTAGATCTTGGGAAGGATTCTCTACAGCAGTCTCTTTGGGCAGTTGTTCCTACATCTTGATCTAGAATTGGGACGAAGGTCTGCAAATAACTGAGGGCTCATTTCTGAACAAATGTAGGTTATTGTGATGAGGATGGGAATACCTCTGGCTGCACTTCACTAAAGATAATCACTTCACCAGCCATTGAATATGGAGGATGGAGGAGCTCAGTTCTACCTCTGGTACCTTATAACCCCTCTGTTCTCCTCCCTTCCTTTTTTCTTTTTGTACTGAAAACAAAAATTTTATCGTTCGTGCTGTTGACTCAGATTGAAAGTTGTAAGTCTATGGATGATGCATACACATTTTTCTGATGCTCTCAGGCTATTTCCCATCAGAGGCTCCTGGCCTTCTTGAGGTGAGATGCAAAGTCAGTTACAGTGTCTGCTCCACATACTCTTTTGCACTCCTTTTAATTATAGGTGTCTCTTAGAATTAGTTCTCCCTTACAGTACATCACAGTCTGAACTGTGCATTCTACCTATCTCTCTATCTCCTGCAGAGGCAGCTCCTGCTAGCAGTGCTCTGAAAAGAGCTCACCTCTCAGTGTGAAAGGAGAAGGTTCTGCCTCCAAGCAGGCATTTGCTGAAGGATGTGGAGTTGTGATAGAGAAATATGTAATATGTAGTAGTACATAAAAGTAACTTCATGTTCCCATTCTCAGTGTTTTTAAGGATACCTACTGCCCAAAATCCGCTTTAAAATAAGGTACATAAACATATGCCCTCGTTACACTCAGCGTTCCTAAGTGGTTTGTGAAAGCAAAGTAATTGCAAGCAGAAGGATATTTGCATGCTTGTTGCATAGGAAAGCTTCGTGCATCTCAAAATTGTTCATAGGCCACGTGTGCATCCCTCCTGCTACCCTGGGACAGTGGTTCTCTATTTTCTCCTTAGAACCAGCTTCAACATTCAGACACGTTCACAGGGAATCCTGGTTTGCTGGAGAGGAGCAGATTCTGCAAGAATCCACACGCTCTGCAAAGTTCAGACACACCAGAAGATAAGATGCCAGAGAATCAGAGCCAGCAAATAGTTCTCTGGATTAATAGACATAAGCACTAGTGCCCAAGGGAGGAAAATAGATTACATTATTGACTGTTCATCCCCTACAGAACTGCCTGAAGGGAAGGGTAACACGGTTTGTTTCCCCTCAATTCAATATTTGTTAAATGGCTTGCTTCCCTTCAATTAAATATTTGTTCTGGTAGTTCCTTTGTGACAGAGATATGAAAAGCAGCAGCACTGCCTATTCCTGTTACTTTCAGCTAATCCGGACCATGCTGGAAATGTTCTTCAGTTCCTACCCCCCATTTATTTCCTGTTAAAAAAATACAGCTTTCTCCCATCCATTCTTTTTTCTCTGTGTTTTTTAAACATTTCACTGAATGACTCACACCAGTAAATAGGTTAAATGTAGGAGAATGATGAAACTGCAAAGTGACATGTGAATAAGCAGTGCTATCGCTTGCGCGCCTTTCCTGCCAGCAGTTACTATTTAGAGGCACTGCGGTATCTGTTACAGATTTCATTAGTGTTCAGACCATGAGGTGCGAGCTGCTGTAGGAAAATTCATCACCAACCTCCTTTGGTTTTGTTGTTTTTAATCTAGAAGCTGTGTGTGGTGTGTGTTAGTACCAAGTGGCACTGCTTTCCTCAGCAGTTATGTACCAAATTCACGAGGTCCGCTGTGCAGGGACAGAAGTAGACATGAGCACAGCTCAGCTCGGAGCTTACAGCAGCCACAGGGTGGGCTGGGGAGGTAGGAGAGAGAAAGCAGAGGCTGCTGCCTGGTATTTTTCTTAGGGCTCAGTCCATCAGCGTAGTATTTCTGCATTTGTTTAGCCAACTAATGTGGTTTAAGAAAATGAGCTCCATATCCTTCTGGTATCAGTTTTTGTATATTTATTTATGATGTGAGTCTTCTGCTTGGAATATTCTGCTCGGTCTTATTGCACGTTAACTAAAACTAAATAGAAACTCCATCTTTTCTCAGTAAGTTACTATCAACTAGAGAGAGCCAACTGCATGACTCAAACACGTGTCCTTCCCTTACAATTTCAGCCAAAACTCTCTGGCATCGGAGTACTGCAGAATGAAAGTCATATCTAAATATATGTGAGCAGAAAGAAAGTCAGTTAAAAAAAGACTTTGTTATGGAAAGCTACTACAAACCAAACCCACGGTGGCCTGGAGTTCCTCATCACACCCAGGCTGATCTAGTTTTCCACTTTCAAGGTACGCTTCCCAAAGTGGCTACAGACACAGAAGAGCTGCACAGAGCTGTCAGGCCCTGCTCCAGCCCCATGGTGCCTTACATAGCGACTGAGCAGACAAAGGGCTTACCTAGTAACTAAACAGAATACCTATCATCCTTTTAGCAAATTTAATACCTGAAGGTATACTTTTCTCATCAGCTGGTACGGATTCTTCCTCCATAACGTAGACAGGGTTTGCACCTATCTTACAATCTGCAGATAAAAAAAAAAGATATTTAAGTACTGAAATCCATCAAGCAAACAGGAAATCACACACTGGAGCACAACTGGTTCTTTCTCTCGCTGCTCCAGTCCACAACACAAAATGAGAAAGCCAGGGCATGTGTGCATATGTCCTGCTAATGTCACATAACCTGTTCCCTGGAGACAGTGCCTGGAAAGCTCAACTCGACTGTTTCTAATAGGTTGGCACAGGGGTTCCATTGAATTAAGCAGCAAAAACTGACACAAATGGCACCTGATCAACCTTACAGTCCCTTCCTTCAGCTCACCATAACACAGTGTTTGCCACCTGTTCCTCCAGGACAGTGTGTCATCTGTAGGCACTTTCTGCACTTCTGGTTTCAGCCCCTTTGTTATGGGGGTCTCCATAAACTGGTCTAGCAGGGAATTCAACAACAACCCAGTTCTCTTCTTACTGATTAATTGTGTGAAAGTCCTTTGGCCATGGAAGTATAGTGATTTCTTACTAATCACTTACAGGTTCAGGTGCAATTTATTACTGATTTACAAGATTGTAACCATTTGTATAACAAGCTGAAGTGAAGCATGGCAGAACAGGATTGGCACCCTACAGTTCAATGCATGGCATGTGATGCAGGGAGAGCAGCACAGATTTCCCATTACCTCCACCCATGTGCCTCACTTTGCTTTGTATTGCTGAGGAAAAGCGTCCTGGAGGGAGCAGTTTGCAGAGTAACAGTTTCTGCCCAAGGATTACATGTGAATAAACAAACAGAGGGATGTCTGTCTGAAAGGACTACCCGAGCTGCCTGCGGTCCTGGAGTAGCTGCCTGCTTCTCCCAGCAGTACTCAGCGTCTCCAGGACACAGCATCCCCAGGGTGAGGGCTGCTCCTCAGTCTGTTGACTTTGGGTGCCATAAAATGAGGTCAGAATACACTGTGATTTTTGAAGTGCTCTTGGTCGGTTCAATTTTGATCATCCCAATAGAAATCCAGGCTGGATGGGGCTGTGAACAACCTAGTCTAGAGGGAGGTGTCCCTGCCTTCAGCAGGGAGGTGAAACTACATAGTCTTGAAGGTCCCTTCCAACCTAAACCATTCTATGGTTTTATGATTGTTTGAAATACTCACAATTAATTTTTTTAGAGATGCTGAGTGCTCCAACCTTCATTGATGATTATGGGTTTAAAGATGTTATGTTGGTGTCTTACACTGGTGCCTATTAGGATGTTTAGAGAGCTCAGCACCTCATGCCTTTGGTAGATTGGGATTCAAGCTACCTAAGGGCTTTAAAACATCCCTTTAACACTTTCCACTACATCCACGCATTTAGTGTAGGCTCATTCTGTGCAGGTCATCATCGTTACAAGCTCTTTTTTCTGTTAGCTAGGCACGAGGTGTTTAAGTTTCAAGTGTGACCTTCACAATCTTCCTGCATTTTTCAGCCTCAAGTAGACCTGGGCTAAATCTGATCCTCTAGGGGTATGCTGGGCATGGCCAGGGCCTCACAGCATGGTGGGGGCACTGCAACACTCCCAGCAGTAGAGTCCTGCTGTCTCACTGTGTGCTAGCCACTAGGCCACGCTTCTTCCTCAGTTCAAACACAGATGTAGCACAACAATTGGCTTTTGGTCTTTTCTGGCTACAAACTGTACAGTGGAAGCACTGGGAAAATCCGTAAGATCTGTGGGGTGGTGTCACAGACAGATCTGTGTATTGAGAGTTTCTTTCTTGATGCTTCTGATGTACAGTGCATTTAGGACACTGGGTGGTTATTTTTGGCAGAAATGCTAAATGCTCTTTGCTGCAGACGCACCCAACTTCCTGTTAAAGATTTTGGGTATCATAGATACTGATCTTTTTGCATCTGTAATGCTACAGAGTGAAAAGCACAGCAATAATAGCAGAGTGGCACAACCCCAGGCTTCAGCAAATGAGAACAAGCCCAAATGCAGCAGCAGTGGACACAGAAACAAAGGGAAAAAAAAATTGCTTACCTTTGGCCTCCAGTATGCAAGGACCTCCAGTGAGATCCCCTCACCTCCACTGCCAGCCCTTAAATGAGGTCTGGGAAGGGGTGGATCCTGGCTCCAGCCCTTCCATCACTCAGGTACACTGCATGCAGCTGAGCTTCCCTGTGCTGGCCCTGCCTTCCCACCAGGTGCTCCATCACTGCTTCAGGCCGTGACTCAGCATTTGTGCTGCAGCATCTCACCCTGGAACCGCACTGAAATAACTATAAGGGAAGGCTGTTTGAATGTTCTGAGTGCAACCTAGATCCTGCAGATCACAAGGAGTTTAGCTGTTGATTTCAGCTGGGACAAACTTCAGCCAAAAATATGTATTTTATTTAGATTCTGTTTTCCATCAAATATCTGTATTATGATGTTAAATTCATGGAAAATGCTAATGAGTTTTGAGTCTATTGAAACTGTTGTAGCATGCATCCAAGTTAGGGCTCAAATCGATTTGGAGCTCTCTTAGTTTGGTATCAGTAACTTCTTCCAACTTCTTCCATCTTCTTAAGTAGCAGAGATGGCACGATTGCTGTTGAGCTGGATGGTGCTAAAGCAGTCTATAGTTTACACAGATCTCGTAGATTGCAAACGGGACAAAGAAGTTCCAGGATGCTTCTACTGACGTTATTTTAATAAGGAATAAAAACCTTTAGAGTGGCAGATGTGTAATGAAAGTTAAACCTCACAGCTGAGCACCCCTTGACAGCCACGTCTCAGTTCTCCAGAAAAAGCCTTTCATTGCTATTGATTTATGAACCTTCCCCCCCCCCCGCCTCCTATTTTTCCCCAGTTTGTAGGATCTGGGCTCCTTGTGCCCGATACACCTAAGTTTGTATTTACCCGTCAATTAGTTGCTCTGCTTGCATGTGCAGAGGCTGATTTTCCAGGATGCAGAGTATAAAATAGGCTGTGTACTGCGTGGTAGGTTCCAGTGTTTGATACGTGGCTGCGCAGTCCAAGGAAGCCAACTAAAATATTTCTCTTCTATATATAGTCACCTGAAATCCAGCAGCAAAGACACATCTGAGTCCTGCACTCACGGCTGGCTTAGTTCTTAAGATGTTCTTTTTCCCCCTTATTGCTGGAATACTTTTTTAATTTCCACGTGGTTCTGCAGGAAGTGCCAAATGCTTTCATGATAAGGTTAAAAGAAATCTAAAAAGGCGAGATAGAAAAAAGCATCAGGTTTTTAATGTTGCCATTTGATGAGAAAAAAATCACTTTTATTTGTTTGAAGGAAAGACCGTCACTTTGCTAACTTCTTTAGGCATACCTTTCCTGCTCTTTGCCATCAAAGCAAGGTCTGATTTACACAGCCACTCTGCTTAGATCTCTTATTCAAAAGAAGGGACTGACTTTTGGTCTGGCTTAAATGTGTCACGTTCAATTGGGCCTCGAGGATGAGCCCATCAGTGAGTTTTGCCAAAGGCAGCGGCTGCTCTCTGACCTGGCTGGGGGGGCGCACCGACCCCCTGCACTCCTGGAGGCCTCGGACCAAACTGCCAGCATTGCTCTTCTGTATGGTGATCAGTGCAGGTCTGTGGGTTTTTGCACACTTATTTTTAGATAATATCAGTTGAGAAAAGAGGGGGAAAAAAGGTAAAACCTCATGCTGGATCTGAGCAAACAGAAAGGTCAGCGGTTAAGTTCTGCCTTATGTATTGTATATGCTGAAATGTCCTTTAATAGATGAAAACACAGAATGAGAGTAGCTGAACGCTAACATTTGGCCTTGCAACATAGGTCAAAGTTACTTTTTTTCTCAAAACTGGTTTTGCAAATCTTTTTCAGAGCTGATAGATACACACCTTAGCTGGATACAAAACATTATATGAAAAAGAATGACTGATCTTTGATCCAAGCAATCAGAAAGAAAGGTAATTGGTATTTTTCTGCCTTTTCTCCAGCTGTGTGTTTCTCTTAACCTTTATTTATTTATTTTTTTCAGTTAAAAAGTCATGCCCCTTTTTATTTGGCTTAGAGAGTTTAAAATCTCACTGCATTTAATTTTTTTCTCATTCTCCTTCTTCCCCACATGCGTACCATGGGGCTGTCCTGAATTAGCTGGGCCTTGGTGGGCAGGGAAGGAGAGACGGGGCTGTGCATGCGGGGCTGAAGCATCCTGCTGCTCCCAGGGGGCAGCCAGGACATGGTTTGCCTGCTCACGTCTTCATGGCACACTAAAAGCTCAGGGTCCAACTTTCCTCTCCAGTCCCTGAAATGCCATTAGGCCCTCTCTTGTGTTGCACGCATGTAAAACTCTTCCTGGCTGTATTAGCAGAGCAAATGCGGGACACTGGGATCGCTGCCCAGCAGTGTGGTGCAGGGTGGAACCCTTGGAGGTCAGCTTTGTCCCTCACTGCTGCAGGATCTCAAACCCCAGACACTGCCACAGATACCGTGCAGTGCCACTGTTGACTCCACTGGTGTTATTCCAGACACATATGTGGAATGACACAGTAAAGTTGTTATTCCAATGTGTGTGTGGATGTGTGTGTGTGCACGCATGCATATGAGTGTGTGTGCATGTATAATCAATTAGAAGGAGCCTGACTTGTTGCCAGCTAAAATTGGAGACTGTTTTCTGTCTCTGGACTACTAGTTGAAGCTCGGTATTTAATACAACCCACTATCATCCCACAAGTGAATACTCTCCAGATTTCTATCTGAGAGGATACAAATTAGAGTCTTAAACATCTCTGAGGACTGGAGCCTGAGAGACTGACTCTAACCCATCAAAGCTGAGTGCTTAAGACAAGGGGGAACAGTTTTTAAGTAAAAGAGAGGAGGTTTAGGTTATGTGTAAAGAGGAAATGATTTACTCAGAGGGTAGTGAGGCCCTGGCACAGGCTGCCCAGAGAAGCTGTGGGTGCCCCATCCCCGGAGGCATTCAAGGCCGGGCTGGATGGGGCCCTAGGCAGCCTGGTCTGGTCAGTGGCAGCCAGCCTGTGGCAAGAGGTTGGAACTGGATGGATGGGCTTTAAGGTCCCTTCCAACCCAAGCCATTCTGTGATTCTAACTTATACTCGAGAGACATCTTCACCATGCTACTGAAAAGAGATCTATGGGATCTCAGAATAGTGCGTGATCTCAGCTTCCTCTGAAGTGTAGATACATCTCCGTTTGCTTGTTTTGTTTACCCTGCTATTGAAACCCAATTCACTGAGATTACACCTCAGTCTGGGTCCATGTGCTCCCAAAATCTGAAGATGGGTGATGCCGCCAGACGGTGTGGTAGTGACTCCAAGCAGTCTTGGGATCCATTTCTCCCAGCATGCATATATTCATTAGATTTAGGGGCTCTGGTTGTAAATCAGGACTTTCTGTGCTGGGTTTACACAGCCCTCCCTTGGAGCTCCAGCGTTATCCAGCTTTAACTGCCCCTCCTTCCCCATGCCACATGGAGTTAGCTGGAATTCAGGGTGCCTACAGGACACTGAGGCCAACTGAAAACAGGGATTGACCTTATTATTCAGAAACAACAAAAATCCAATTTGCAACTTGCAGCAGCTCACACAGAGGGACCCCAGCTGTGCACTAGAGCACGGTCCTGCAGCCCATCCACAGTTTGCATTCCACACCGTCCTGCTGAAACTGCAGCTCTTTTGAGATTGCTCTATAACCTCAGCCCACAAAACCTGCTGCTGACCTCCAGTGTAGCACGCAGGAGGGAAAGTGAAGGCTGCAGGCCGGGTAAGCCCATCACTGGTAAGCCCCAGCTGCCTGGGGCTGCGAGCCGGACCGCGCTCAGCGGGCTCGTGGTTTGCTGCTACTGCTTTCGCTTCATGCCACGCTTGGGCTGGGAAGCAGAACCTAAAAGGGACCCCACGGAAGGCTTAGCAAGCCCCATTTAATTACCTGCTCCGTCACCTAATATTTAACCCTTCTTAGACCAAGATGACTGTTGGCTCTGATGTTTCCATTACTTGTGGCTGTATTAGAAGAAAGGAAACTTGCACAGCATTTTTGGTACGCTGGCATGTCAATAACTAAATGGCCCTGCAGTCTCAGCCCACTCATTTTTAGAAAGGAAATGACCCTGTAAGAGTGGGTGCCCACTTCTTTTACCTCACTGCTATTTTTAGCTGAGTCGCTGAAAAATTTCCATTGAAGACCTGCTCCTCTCATTTCCTGGGTAGAGCAAACAGGAAGCTCTTCTGACTGAGCCGCAGGAGGGCTCGGCCTGAAAGCAGACCAACCTCACCTCCCTCTGGTTGCTTGCTTGCACTGCAGCTCACCGAGCGATGCTGCGATGTGCTTCGTGCGCATAGGGGCACCCCACCGGCTGAGGCGGAGTAGAAAGCTGGGCAGCAGGAGAGGGCAGGCTGGCAGCCACCTGTTCTTGGCACTTGTGCTCTGCACAGGCACCCATCTAGTTGCAATCAGGCATTTTCTGGCTGGAATGAGAACGAAGAGCTGAAATCCAGGCTGTTTGCAGAGGGATTTTTGAGCGCAGAGGGTGGAAGGTGCCTTCCTTGTGTCGCAGCATGCAGCAGAGGCCAGGGCAGCTCTTAGTCCGTGAGGAGTACAGGCAGCCACAGCAGATATCTGTGCAGGAACAGCATGAAGCTTCACATTAAGCAGATATTTTATTTTTTCTGGGATAAATTCCATTGCTTGTAGAGAGATTTCAAACTCATAATCATACCTCTTAAAAATTACTGCATGTGCTCTCCCAGAGACAGTCAGAGATTGGGCACGATGTTACAGTTGTGATGAATCACCACTTTCCATAAACATTTCTTGTTTATGTGTAGAATTGTGGAGTCTTACAGCTGCATACCTGTCAGTCAGGCTTGGGTGAGGAGCTGCTTTGCTGCATTGCTTTGAATGAGTCTGTGCCTTAGCCTTGAAATAACAATGGGAAAAATAATTCAGATTTGGAGTCTGAAACCTTTAAAAATTTGGCTTTTTTTTTTTTTTTTTTTTTTTTAAGATAAATTTCTCAGAGAAAAGAAGCAGTTTCCAAATGGGGGACTCTCCCTTCCCTCCCCTCCCACCCCCCATGAACACAGCACCAAGGAGCTGCATGGAAACAGAGCCCCAAAAGAGGCAGTTCTGGAGTTTGGCACCAAAGCACTCATCTTTTAGGTCTCTCCTAACAAAGCCACTGCCTGGATAGAAAGGTTGTGCCAGGAGGGACCAAAGGGTGCTTTGGGCAAACGTATGAAGGGTGTGCAGGATGGGATGGCTGTTGTGGATAGCACGCATTATTGTTCAGGTTGTTCTAAACAGAGAATGAAGTGATTCAGTGTCTTCTGTTGAGCCTTACTGATAAGCCTGCCCTGGCCTCTCAGGCTGTTGGAGCAGTGCATTTGTCTGCTGCAGCCTGCAAACAAACTGTAACAGAGACATAGGCTGAATGGAGGCACCGGGGAGGTTTTTCAAAAGAAAAGAAAGACAAAAAGAGTCAACAGCTGAATTGCAGCCTCTGTCTTTCAGCACTACCCACTGTAGTTCTCCAAGTCAGGCCCTTCTCTGTTCAGAACGTTCTCATTTCATCCTGGTGAGAAATGCTAAGCTGTTCAGATTCCAACACCTTGGTGTCAATTTGCCCGGGTGAAGGAGCTGTCTGTGAAAGCTGTGTTACGCAGGGGATGCAGTGTGTGGGATGCAGTGTGTGCCAGGGACACGGTGCAGGTTGTCACTTGTGTTTTCATGGCACTTGAAGCATGCCGGACACCACCTCAGCCCCCTCTCTCCTCTCCTTCCCTCTTGCTTACCAGAATGCGTGGCGTGGATTATTCAGCCAACGTTTGTTTTAGTTTTAATCAAGAAGTAACTGTAAGAACAGAGGGAGGATGTTCTGAATTGACGGCAGGCTGCCCAAGGACTGCTTTTACTTCGTGTGACTCTGGAAGTGCTCTTAACATTTCTTCCTCTTTCTTTTATTTCACAGTTAATGAAATTATCAGGAAGGAATTTTCTGGACTCCCTGCCAGAAATCAGACATAGAAGAAGATTTGTGAGACAACTTCTACCAAATCCTTCCATAACTGACCTCTTAGATCCTTCCAGTGCCCCTGCAACCTCCTGCTTCCTTAACTGTTCATCTCAAGGCACCAGTTCAATGCAAGGAACAATGTATTGGCATCAAGCTGACAGCCTTGACTAAGCAGCTCGCCACCTCTCTCTGTAAACATCGAAAAGGGCACCCTTCCTTTCGTCCAAAGATCACATTGTTCTCATGTAACAGAGCGTCTGCCCAAGGAAACACTTCGAGCCTGCTGCAAAAATCTAGCTGTGTATCGATGCATCTATCTCAGTAATATGGGAGAAGTAAGATGGCACTCCTGAACGCCACACAAAGCAAGGGAGGTTATATGTTAGTCTTCATTTGGGTGGGGTGGGAAGCAAGGGAAGAAAGAGTAATATATTCCGTACAAGAGCAGCAGCACTGTGCAGCTCACTAACGATGAATTGCCTTCCAGGTCGCAAAGCCCTTCTGACAAATTTTGTTGTAGGAAACCCAGGCAGCTCAAGCTGACTCTGCCTGTATCCAGCCTGGGAGCAGAAGCTGTATTTTCTGATCCTGAGCACCCTGATCAGTATTTCAAGCAGTAGACGTCAACCGAATCCGGGAGTTTTCTCCATTGTTTCTTGTCGTAATGGACAGGGATTTGATGGACAAGGATGCTCACAGAGAGCCAGTGAAAAGAGCAGTTCAGCAGCTGTTACACCTGTCTCAAGGTAAACGAAACGCACGTAAACAGAGATGAATGTATAGGAGTCACAGCAAACCCCCAGATTCTATGACCCATCTTCATTTAGGCAGCGTATGAATGCATCTTACATATTTTCTCCCTAATGAATTGCTGCTCTTTCTTCTCATGTAGACCCCACTGTTGACTGGTACCTTGTCTCGTGTGGCAGCTGTAATGTTTAACCACACAAGCTGCAGAGGAAAATAATTGCATTTCACCGAAGCTGTATGTCCCAGAAAAAGTACACAGTTACTTATAGATGCTTTGTCTCTTTAGCACTGCAAAGCTACCCGCAGCTTCTGGAAAGGTTAAAATTCCATGCGAGTTAGCAGGTTATGTTTTGCTTTGTGTGTTTGATGTGATGTACTGACAAATGCTTCTCATTGTAAGAGCTCCCTGCAGCCTGCAGCCGTACAGCTGGCAGGTCTGTAATGTTTCGGTGCATCTCTGGTACCCCAGGGGGATGAAAGCACACCTGGAGTGGCTGATCTGTGCAGTAAGAGGCTGCCACGCTGTGGGCAGCAGTGGTGTGTGAATGAGGAAATCTGTGCTGCTGTGGGCACTGAGCCTGAGCTCTTTGTAGAAAACACAGCAAACCTGCCCTGTTCTCAGCTGCTTCACAGCAGACTTCAGCAGTGTGTCCACGTGCTCACAGCAGCCACTGGGTTATGTGAATATTGAAGACCAGCAGAGCAGCTGCCCGGTTTGCTCCCCAGTACTGCAAGAAAGAAGCTTGCACCAATCCCAGACTTCTGCAGGAGGAAAACCGAGGCTGCGGTGCCTTCTGCATAGTTTAGTTATTGATTGCTAAACAGCACTGCAGCTGGTTCACACGCCTCAGATGAGCTACTTTTCCAATTGTTTTTAACCTGCCACATTGGTGGAATCTGCCATCCGTTATGTATTTTTGGTGCATTATTATGGTTTTTCATTTTGAAAACTTTCTAATGCCAACAGTTGCCTGTCAGAAATTCTTTACCGCAGCTGAGCAAAAGAAGAGCCCGAATGGCTCTCTTGGCTTGGAAGTACCAGAAATGGCCATCTAGTTTTGCCTGATCCAACCTGTAAGGCTAAGATAGGAGAAATGAAAACACAAAAACAAAATTCCAGTCACAGCACACCGAAACCCCCAACTAACTGCCAGAAACATTTCTTTTGCTGGATCTCAAATCAAATACCAAAGAATATCAGCTTCTTTCCAAGTCTCTGGTCAGGAACTGTTGCTGCTTTGCTGGTGGCTGTCAGTACGGCTGGCCATGGCAGTGCCCTCAGTCGGATCCCACACACTGAATCCCAGCAGCCCTCCCCACAGCGTGCAGCTGCAGCGCCCGTGTTTGTGCTGTGTGCTGATTTTAATTGTCACTTTCTGTCACTGTCTCCCAGTGACCATTGAAGCATCTTTCTCCCCTTGTTGCTCTGAGGCACAAACGTATAAAGCAGACAAGAAAGGCATGGAGCCTTACAGAAGGCGTTGAGCCCTCAGCGGGAGCCATGCAGGCTGACCCCGAGCCCTGCAGGGCTCCTGAGCAGGATGTGCCCTTACCTGAGCATGAGCCAGAGGTCGGACACGTGCTGCTCTGGGGTGTTTGTTTGGGCAGTTTGCTTTGGAGAGCAGGAGAGGGGTTTATATATATATATTTAATATATGCTACAAGTGCTTTACTTGTGCTTGCACTAGCTGTATTCTCTCCTCATTTTTAAAGGCATAGATACTAATCCGGATGTGTGTTTGTGTAGGGGCATATACATGTCTATCTATATACTATAACCAGTGAGTGTAGATGGTTATATATATATGTATACACATCCGTCTGTGCTTCTCTCTGAACACACACACCAGTCCTACAGCTGGCTGCAGCCACGCAGACCTGCTGCCACACGAAGCCAGCCGCGGGAGCGAGGGTTCGTATGATGTATATAATATAGACTACATTTTAGTGGTTTTATTTACAGCTACGTCGGCTCAGGCTGTGCTACTCTCACCTGCTTTTACATCAACCATTAGTTACATAGAACAGCTTTAACCACTTTATATTTATTTCTGGAGAGAAGGAGTATCCTCAGACATAGCGTTATGCGTCGTGGTCTCTTTAAAAAGAAAACAGATATGTTACAGATATATAGCTAGGCTGAAGAACTTCTGAATATGCAGTACTAAATTATTTCCTGTTCTCGCTGAGCAGTGTTCCTCCAGTATTAATACTTGTGGCATAACACACCTCGCTCTCTTTCTGTAGAAGCATTAGGTTAACCTCGGAAGAGTTAATGCCATTCTGTGAGTAATTTGCTCTCACTTTATCTGGAAGATAGCCATATTTGCACATGAGGAAATTCTGTCTTTCCTCAGTTATCTGAATGTTTCACCACAGTGCCTTCCTGCCATTGTACCAAAGGCCTCCTTATGTGCAGGGTGAACAACTCTAATGCGTTTTCCATCAAAGTTATACCATGCGAAGTACGTGGGGTTCATTGGAACTCAAAGTTCATCTCCTTTTTTCTGTGCGAGTGCATTTTTCTACTTCGTTTTTTCCATCCGAGCTTTGGCTGCAAGTGCAGGATGAGCTTCTATAAACGTCTGCATCAAATATATGAATGCGTAAAATAAAACCGTCGGTCACGACGTGTAAGCAGTCTAAGAGTGGAATGGGAGTGGACAGATACCAGGGAGATGTTTCTGTGTCGGTTATGAGCGTTGGAAGCACAGTCTGCCAGGAGA
Source organism: Bambusicola thoracicus (assembly GCA_002909625.1). Classification (NCBI taxonomy): domain Eukaryota; kingdom Metazoa; phylum Chordata; class Aves; order Galliformes; family Phasianidae; genus Bambusicola; species Bambusicola thoracicus. The sequence continues at coordinate 7,566 of PPHD01000165.1, read as the reverse complement.
GGAATTGCTCGTGAAGATCCTTGCAGTGAAATACGAAGTCCCGTTTTTGCTTTTCTCCATGAGAATAAGCAAAGTGGAAGATCTGAGCTGCGATGGGATGAAGGTGTCTAACGTACGTGTTGTTATTGGGAGAAAGAATGTAGAAGAGCCATGGGTTTTGCACTTGCTTTGTTTGTATCCATGTAAATATGTATCACTTCCATTCTTCTTGTAGGGATACGGCATTTTCTGAATGTAGGATATGTCCAAAACCAGCACTATGTTATTCTCTATTGTATAAAATGCTGCTGCTTGATAACGTATCTAAAACAGTTCTCAAATTAGCTAGCATGTTTTTAAAGTGTATTTTGTAATCCATGTCTTTACCAAAACAAAGTGTCTATGCTTTTGGTCCGGCCAAATACGCAACGCCTGTTGGGTTAAGGATGGTATTTATAAGGGACGGACCTTCGGCTTTGGATGCGCGTTGATTTTCTATGCAATTGTTGTGGAATTGCCATTGCCTCCAAAAGTCATATTTGATCCATTTTCCAAAGACCTCAAAGACAACTTTGAACACTCCCAAAGCGTCCCTAAATATTTCAATCTTTGTGTCCCCATATTTCTTTCCAAATTGCTTTTTAATAGGGAACAATTATCTGCCAGATGGGATTCAAGAAATGGCTCTCATCTTATTTTCAGATCTTGAATTGATTCACATCTTCATAAAGCTCACACCCCGTGAGATCACCCCATGTGCCATTTCACCTGCAGTTCTCCTGGTTATTCACGTGACGTGTGGGTGAACTGCAGGCTCCCAGAAATTGACTGTTTCCCTCATTGTTTACATCACACCGATTTCATTCGTGTGCACGTGAGGCGTCGTACAGTGCCCGCCGTGACACACGGGAAGTTTTAGCCTTTATTCATCTCAGTTCAAAATGACAGTCCACCCTTTTGGATGTTGGCATCTGTCTTTCACGTCTGCTACTTCTATGAGTGCAGCAGGTGACAGCCAGTAGGAATTTCTTTAACAACCAGTCAGTATGTAGCCCATCTGGTCTGTTCAAGAGTCATTTGTTTTGCCATTTTCCTTGTTCCTGGTGTACAGAAATAAACAACCTGGGACCAAACCAACATCGCAATGCAAATTGGAAGCGAAGATGCTGACATTCTAATAGATCAAATGAGCGGTCACCTGGGGAAAAAGTTTGTGTTTCTTTCCAGTCACTCTCTTAAAATAGCCAAATGGGGCAGAAAGGTCTAGAACGGCTGAGTCACCCAATGAACACAGCTGTGTGCTGGTGGGATGAGCAGCCATTCCTCCAGAGCTGCAAGGACCGACGTGCTGCCGTTGTGGCGGTGCTGCCGGCCCCGGGCACAGCAGTGTGGTGAGGGCTGGGGATGCACAGCCGGGTACCGGCCGGGGAACTGCTGTGGCCTGGCTGGGAGCTCTGCGTGTGCGTGATGATGATGTGCTCCCCTGGCTCAGGACGCCCAGGTCTCCTTGCTGACACTCTCTGTGTCCAGGCAAATCCCCGTTAGCAGATATACATGCAAGTAAGCAATCATCTCTCAGATCATTCTAGCAGATGTCTTTTTAATCAAACTGTTTGTTCAAAAGCCTAACTTTAAGAACTGAAAGAGTTCATCTCGCTTACATTCCTACAACAACATGGTTAACCTCCAATGTAATTTTTTTTGCTATCGTCTGTAAAATATTTTTATATATTGCCTGTACTGTGGTAGTTTAGCAATAAATGAGAGGATATCACGTGCTGCATGACTGCTTGGTGTATTCTTAAGCATCTTTCTCTCCCTTGACAAACAAATTCAGAGGGGGTGAGTCCCCCACATGTCCCCATCTCCCCCCACAATACAGTGATGTGTGTAAGGCTCTCAGAGTATGCAGTGCTTCCTTGGCAGTGAGATGCCCGGCCTCCCTTTGAATTGAGACCCCATTCCGTTTCTGTAGACAAGTTTGATTCATACACCAACACCGCAGTGAACTTCTCCATTTGCTGTTATTGCCTGCTTTCCCTCATTTCATTCCTTCCCCCTCACTGCCACCCCAGCAAAAAGCACCAGACAATCCCCACCAGCAGGCACTCCGCAGGGCTTCCCTCTCATTACAACATTCATTCATAATAATGAGCACATGTCCTTCCCAGCAGTAAATGGTTTTTGGAGACAGGGATGTGCTCTTTAATTTTTCTTCATCCAGATCTTTGTTCTGCATTTCTCTACTGGAGACACTCAGAGATGCATTTTCGTGCTGCTGGAAGGATGCCCAGAGCCCATTATGTCTCAGTAAGAGTCGAGTTTATACAGCATACGGTTAAAGACATTTACCTTAACAAAATCAATATTATCATTTGCATTTAAAAACAGAGATTTCAAACCGTATTTGATGCATTTGTTGGACACGGAGCAAGCACTTTGCTTTGCTTATTCACAGAAGCCTCAGAGAAAGAGCCACGTGGAAGTTCTTAACTCACAGTGCCCCATACAAAGGCTGGGAAGCTCATAAACCAGGAAGGCTTTGCCAGCAAAGAAGCTGTTACTGGCCGGGGGAGAACATTTTATGATGAGCAAACATACAGCACACAGGATTTGTGCTTTATTCAGCAACAGGAAAATTTAAGTAACTTAACCTGGAAATCCCACAGCTAAGGGCTGAGCACTGAGCACCTGACCTGATACTCTGAGACTGCAATTGTACCCCAGATTTTTAGCCTTAACAGGGAATTTCCTGGATTTTGTGGACTTCTCTCACTCCTTTACACCCCTCCAGCACAGCTGACTTTTTTCCCAGTTTTACTTCTTGTGGTAGCAGCAAAGGAGACCCATTCACATTTCTAATGAACATCTGGGTTTTGTATGAGGACTCACTTGTTCGTGTGCTCAGTTGTGTAAATGTGCAATTTATAAGTTTTTTTTTTTTTTAAATACATCTGCTCAATTTTAGAAGCTGCCCTTCAGCTCCATGCCAGATTCCTTTCTAAAAGCATCACCACTCTCCTCCAGGTCGCTGCTCGGGGGCAGCATGCAGCCATTCACCTGTCCTGCCCGCCCCTGCTCAGCCAGGCAGCACACAGCAGAGCACGGAGCAGAGGCAGTAGCAGTGCCTGCCAGCTTCACAGATGCACAAACGGATCTGTTTTGCACTGTAGCCCGACGGCCACAATTCCCAGAGGTCACCATGGCTTTTGAATGAAGCAGACTCAGAGGCCCAATCTTACCAAACATGGCTGAGCTTCAGAGCGTGTCGGTTTCTTGAGAAACCCAGCTAAAAGCAGGGGGTTCCTTTTAGCAGTCGGTGATACTGAGCTCCACGCTGTGACCTGATCCCAGGTCCGTGGTGGGATGGAAGCTGCTGAGATGAAGGGTCCGGAGGGCTTCTGTTGGCCCAAGTAAATTTGTCACGGTTGCTTTTTGTAACGCTGCTGGAAGCTGTGTGAGCCATAAAGACCTCCCGGGAGGCTGATGGGGTCTGCACAGAGCAGTGCTGAAATCCGAGGCCGGCAGCTGTTTAATTTCTTGGCTTTCATGTTAGGATTCGATGAAGGGGAGGGGCACAGAGAGCCCTTTCCTTTCTGAGCTGCAGCGCCCACCGTGCCGCTCGGACCGGCGTTAGCAGCAAAGTGCCTTTCCTATTGTTTTTCAGATCCCCAATTCTAAAACTTCCACAAACCAGGATCCTCACTGGCCACACACACACGGCATTGTGAGAAAGCACTTTGGCTTCACTTACCTTTAAAAAGGCCACATAACATAAGAAATAAACGGGAGGAATGTACACAACTGAGCCATGCACACACCTGATATTTCCTACTCTTCCTTACGGGAAGGGGGATCGGTAACGCCGCGCCTCACGCGCGGGCCGGGGCCGAAGCGCAGTCTGTACCAAATGGGCTCTTCAGGGGCTTCTCATTTCTTCCGAGCGAGAAGAGAGCGCGGGGCGCTGCGGCGGCTGTGTGCGGAGCGGAGCCCCGCTGCCACCTGCAGGGCGGCCCCCACCGCCGCGCTTCGCAGCCGTCGCAGCGCCGAGCGGCACGGAAAGCCGTTTTTCCGTCCTCCGCGCAGCTCGGGCCGCCCCGCACCGCTCGGTTCCCTGCGAAGAAAACAGAGGGCTTCCCCGGGCTGAGCTCTGCTGCTGTGTTTTGTGCAGCCAACTGCGAGAGTGGGTGATGCCCCTATTATAAGATATTAATTAAGAGCTGCACCAGCTCTCTATTAAACCGGTGTTTGCACAGCTGCTGTGGCAGTGGGAGACATCCCAGCTTTCCCAGCACTCCCGTCAGCCAAGAGCCCCATTTCACAGAAGGAAAAAAATCAAACTGGGAGCAGCCGGCAGCCTCAGCTGAGCTGGCGGGCACCACCGGGCGCCGCTGCGGCTGCTGAACACCAGCACGGGAAGGATGGGCACAACGGCCGCTCCCTGTCCTGCCGCTGCCAGCCCCTGTAAAAAGTCACTCCTCCTTTTAAGCGTTGGAAGGCCGCAGAGAGGTCTCACACGAGGCTTCCCTTCTGCGGGCTGATCACCCCCAGCTCCCTCAACCTGTCTCCATGGCAGAGGAGCTCCAGCCCTCCGAGCAACCCCATACCCTCCTCTGGCCCCACATCTCTGTGCTGGGGGCACAGGCCTGGATGCAGTGCTCCAGATGGGGCCTCACGAGGGCAGAGCTGAAGGGGACGATCCCTCCCTGCCCACTGCCCGCCCTCTGCTGATGCGGCCCGTGGTGCCAACGGCCTTCTGGGCTGCAAATGCACAGATTCACAAAGTTGCAGTAGGCTGCAGCCATCCTGTACTGAGGAGCAGTCCAGCTGGGGGCTGGCAAACACAGGCTGGCTCCAGGCACTGAAAGGTGAGCAGCTCCAGCGCTGCCGGCCCCTGCAATGGTCTGGCACAGAAAACACAACTCACATTGACATTGTTGCTGTTGGCACCGGGTATCCGGTGCAGAGAAGGAGAAACACAACCCTGTTATTCTGCTGTCCTTTGTTTCTGATTTATGGCTCCCTCTAAAGTAGAAGTGAGAGGTATTCACTTGTGGTGTGTGGTAGAAAGTGGGATTTCAGGACTGGCCAAAATACCTCCTCATACATTTGCTGCAAAGGCAGCAAATTCCACATTTATTTCCTCTTCAGTGGGTACAAAATTTGCATGCTAATAAAGAGGGCACTGGGGAGCTGTTAGGAGCAGATATTCAAGGTCTGTTTTCTACTCTACAATAACGTGGTCATGTCAACTGATGTTCAGCCCCAGATCTCACTCTTTAAGGGATGAGGTTCCTCTCTCGGTGTGCTGACATTATACCTGCTGCTGCTCACTGCTGCCAAGTTCTGTTCTACAGAATTTAAGCAATCTAAATGGATGCCTGAACTCAGAACGGCGGATGCTTTGCAGTCCCTGATTTCGATTCTACAGCATAAACTAAATTTCCAGGGTAGCAGCAGTATTCTATCAAAGCAAGACTGACAAATGTGCTAACAGGCAACATACATGAGGGAGTAAACCTGTGTGAGCAGGCTGATGTGAACAGGACATGCCTCCATACAGATCTGCTTGTTCTGATCCAGTTTGTTTTCTTCAGCCTCGTCACAATCAGAAAGATAAATGCAGTAGAAGGGTGATCCAGGAGTGTAACAGCAAAGGGACAGCACAGATAGGACGGTATTCCAAAAGAAAAGTAAAGGTGCTCACCTGTCTCAAAGATCTCATCTCACAGGAAAGACTCCACAAGGAAGGGATCTCCAACCAGAGACCCTTCCCCAGTGGGGGTCAGCCCTTAAATGAGGTCTCAGAGAGGTGCAGCCAGGCTCCACCCCTTCTGGTCACACAGCTGAATTGCCTTCACCTGTGCTCCCAGGGCTGATGGTCCCTTCCCAGCTGATCAATCAGTGGTTCAGGCCGGGACTCAATAGTTCCCATACAAGCTTCAGTGAGAACTGATGTCTTAGTGATGTTCCAGGACTCAGCATTTTGCATTTCTCCCTCTGCAACACTACAGCTATCTGAGATGCAGAACCATGGTGCTGGAGTTACAGGGGCATATTTATTAATTAGTTTAATTGAATTCTGCCTCCACACACCTCACACCATCTCTGTTCCTGCTTTCCTTTGCACTTACCCTGTATGACGGCACAGAGGTTTCATCCCCCAGCTGCAGACCCAGACAACCTTACATTTGTCACACATGGGCTGAGGGTGGCTCTGCTCTGCCTGGGAAGCTGGGAGCCCTCAGCTGTACTGTGCCTACATGGAGCGGCTTAAAGCCATCTCTTCCTGCTCATCTCTGCGTGGCTCTGAGTGCCCATGTCTGGAGCAGTGGCTCTGATGGGCCCCAGGGGAGCACTCAGCACTGCTCTCAGCAGCACCGCAGCGCACACAGAGCCGCTGATAGCATCGGGGCAGCATCCCACAGCGGTTTTGTTCTGCTGTTGAAAGAGAAAAGGGGGGGGAAGGAGGGGAGATTCATCCCATGAAGCATTTTCCTTGGCTGCTGAGAGACATCTGACTTTAAATCTCCCTAATGAATAAACACAGTGCACTTAATTTTGTTTATGAAAACAGATTTATAGTGATGGCGAAAAGGATGAGTCAGTGCCCTGCCTGCAGGGGTGTGCTGCAGCTGCAGACACTCACCAAAAAGCAATGCCTCGGAAACCAGCAGAACTCTCCTCTCGGACGGTGCCAAGAGATGCAATTCCTCCTCTAACAAAAACCACCAGGATACAGGGAGAGGGCTGAGGCGCCCTCACGGCCAGGCAGTGGGCTGCTGAGCAAGCACTGCCATTGCTATGAAGCTGAAAATTTGTGAATGAGTGGAGTGTGATGCGGTGCTGCACCCACCCAGTGCACGGTCTGGGCCGGGCTGGCAGGGCTGGGCAGTGCTGCTGTGGCCCTGGGATGCTCAGCAGAACCGAGGGAGGTCTGGTTCTGAGCCCCTCCAGTGGGACACATTGCTGACTGCGCTGCGGCCAAAAGTGGGTGAAGAGACACAGAGACCTGCAACTGCCGTGGGGGTTTCCTGGTTTGGTGAAGCTCCTGGGGCTTTAAACATTCATAAGTCACTCCAAAAGTAATGCCTCCTATTTATTTCCCTGCGAACTACAACAGATACAAGGAGTATGGTATCACTAATTGACAGAGCAAATTCTCAGCTACGAAACAGTATTTTTCAATGTAGTCATCACCATTTGCTGTGCATTTTCACCAGCGATAAACAGGAGCCTTTGTGCTGCACTCAAAAACATCTGCACCAGTGGAGGTGACCACCGTCAGTGTCACCACTGCTGAAATGCAGCACCGCAGCCTCACTGTGCCAGCACCCACTGGTTGGTCTTCATCAACATTCAGCAATTGTCCATGAATGTCAGTGGGTGCCATATTTTTTGCACGGAGGAATTCAATCCTCACCTTCGCTCCATACGCACTTCCACATCAGACACCACTCTGTCAGACTGCCCCTCTGCTGCCAGCTGTCACACAGCAACAGAATGTAACGGGACATCGATGGGAAGGTTCAGCTCCCACTGCCACACCACCAACAGCCACCTCTGACATCACGGGCCAACATCACA
>PPHD01000164.1:18033-84198 GCA_002909625.1 Bambusicola thoracicus | reverse complement strand
CCAAATATGAAAAAATAATACATGAATAAAAGAGGGAAGAAAAAAGAATTGGAAACAAAGGACCAGAAACACGCATATAACAAAGGGAAAGGTGGCAAAGGAACCATAAGGGGGGGAGGGGGGGGGAGCAGTGCTGAGATACTGAAATTACTTCCCCAGAGTAAATCTGGCTGGTGTCCTCCAAAGCAGATTGAGTCCTTCATACAGTCAGCCCCCCAATAAAACAGAGGTGCCCCCTTTTCTTTCTCCTGTTTGTAGGAAACGCAGGGGTTGATTTCAGGGCTCGACATTTCTGCAGTCCTGCGCGGGGGGCAATGTGCTGGGATGCTGATTTGGCTCTTCGAAACACACAAGCCCCCGTCTGGTCAATCTCTCCACGTGGCCTAGAAGCTATATAAATCTGAGAGGATATCATGAATAGGGGGTGAGGGGAAAGAGTAAGGAAAGGAACAAAAGAAAAAGAAGAAACAGATGGCGGCTCATGCGCAAGTGGATGGGGGAGCAATGAGATAACAAGGGGCCAGTACAAGCCGAAGCAAAACCACAAACCCAGGCGTGATGCACGCCGAGTCCTCACCACAGTATCATCAAAACCACAGCTCATGAAAGTACAAAAGCAAGGCTGAACAAGGAGCACGGAGTGGCAGCTTCTGATTGCACCCTCACCAGCACAGCGTGGCCTTTACGCAGCGCTGAGAGGAGGAAGGAAGAGCAGAGCCAACCGCATGTCCATCTCAGCGATCCGCTGCAGGAGCACGGCTTATTTACCAGCTGCCCAGGGACTGCCTGCTCAGGTTCCTCTCTGCTGATGATGTGAACATTCAGAAGGTACTCGGAAGAATGCTGTCTCCCGTTTCACAGCAGCCAAAGGGGCATTTCCACTCTCCGGCCCATGCAGCTCCCCCAGCACTGGCAGGCGCTCAGCACCCCGCTGGATCAGCTCCTTATTTGCTGCCACGTTCTCTTTATGGCAGTGTAATCATTAGCTTTACTGGCGCTGTTACCCTTCTAACTAATTAGGAATCTTGGATGGATGCAGAAAATGATTAATATTTCGTCTCTCCGCGCCTGCTACAGAAGCAGCCTATTATCAAACAAGTGACACCTCCACCAACTTAAATAAAATAATGGCTCCCATAGAGGGTTCGGAGGCGCTGACAGAATGGCAAGTGATTTAAGTAACAGAGAGCTGAGCAACTGGTGATGGATCACAGTTTTCTCTCGCGCTCTGTTACAGCCTGTAATAGAACAAATGATCATTTTTCAGCCTAATTGAATACGGCCACCCCGCTTATGTGCAAAAGGAGACGAAGCTATATAATTTGCCTCATTAGAATGCGTTTTGGTGTCATCTGGAAGATGTAAAAAAAAGAATTGGTGCTGTTGATAGAGAAGATTAGAAAAATAAAATTTATCATGCAAACAGAACTTGCAAATGAGGTGTATCTTGGCATTCGCACTGCTTGTGCTTGCGTGGGGAAGATGAGTCCTAAAGCACACAGAGCATCCATGTTGTGACAGTAATCACAGCTCCTTAAAGAAGAACGATGTCACTATAGCAATCTGATGAAGAATTTTGTCATTCTCTGCTGTCACAGCCACCGGTCCCTACTGCACGCGGCTGAGCTGAGCTGCCAGGCAGGATCACAGCAAACCCAGTGACATCTGAGAAGTTACTCCAGTTTTGCGGTTATCCAGCTTTCGGATAGCTATGAGAAAAATGAAAGTAGCTGTTAAAGATCAGCCTTCTCTGACACCAAAATCAGAACTTAAGCAAGAGCAGCATGTCTCCAAGATAACCTTTAGCTATGCTCCAACGTCCGGTTCCCATCAGTCACAACCACTCAGTTTGGTTTCTGCGCTGCAGTGGGGGCCTCGGGCACATCACAGCTCCCAGAACAGAGGGCAGTGCTTCTGCTGCTCCTCCAGTGCCACTTTTGAAGGCGCTTTCTCTGCAGGTGCCTAAGCCAGCACTTACAGCTCCTACTTCTTGTGAGCCAACACCTTCCAGCCACTGCAGAATCAGCTCTAACAAGTTGCCACTTCCACAATTAAAATCCATTAGGAAGGTGGTGGGAGCCCATGGCAGCACGCAGCAGGCGCCTACATCCATCTCCTCCTCTCCTAAATTCCGTGCAACCACACGTCTTCCCAGTTCTGCATTCATGGAAGACAAACACGAGGAGGGCACGGCCCATCCTCCCGCCAAGCTATGGTGCTTTTTGCTTTGGAGAACAAAGACAAAGGAAGCACACACGAAAACCTCTGCATCCTTTACAGCAAAAGGCGCTGCATCAGACACACCACACCAGAGAGCTTTTCACAGGGAAAGTCAAGGCTATGACAGCGTGCCAAGGCTTCAAGAGGAAAAAAACAGCAAAAAAAAAAGTCATCTCTCTGTGTTGGTGACAATGATACTTTTAGGGTTTGGGGTTTCTTGGTGCGTTTTCAAAGCAAATCCTTGGAGCAGCAAATCGCCGCTTCCCACAGCTCCCTCAGCACAAAGCAGGGATCTGCAGCTCCCTGTGAGCCCTGAGCTCCGGGCACTCACTGACACGGCTCTGCCTAAGGTAAGATGTGCAAAGACACTGGACACGTCCATCACATCTGCCGTGGAAAACCTTAAAGCACTTAATGTAGTAATACGTATCCATAGAAGGCGCAGTGAGGTGTTAAGGAGGTAAGGATCCCTTAGATTTGCATTTCTTAACACCTCAGCTCTGCCAAACCACTGAGAGGACAGAACCATCAAAACCACCTGAAGTCAGCACCAGGGCTGCAGACTGTCAGCACCCCTGGCCACCAGCAGACCTCTACAACCCACCTCTCCAAAGCATTACAAAGGTGAACCTGAACTTAATTCACACTCCTTACAGCTGAACAAAAAAAAACCTTCTGAAAACAGAGAGCTAAATGATATATTTAAATTAATAGACTCTTTTCAAAGCCACAGAACCCCTCATGCAATCCCAGACGCTGGGTTAATGCACAGCAAGGAGATGAGTCGGACACCAACCCAGGGCCACGTCCTAAGTTAGCATTCAGAAGGGGAAGCAAACTGAAACGGATCCTGTTACAACTACCAAACCTGAAAGTCAGCCGTGCTATTAACAAACACAGATTGTCATTACAAAAATGTGAATTCCAGAATTTGGGCATTGAGTGATGTACAAAGAAGCAGAGAACAAACAGGTCGGTGAGACATGAGACAGCTTTGCTATGCGCTACCTTTTAAAAGTTAAGTTAAAAACATCTGATAGGGGGGCAGTGGAGTTCTACTCTGATTACAACATGAACTCCTGCAATCGCTCCCGTGGTTCTGCTTGCTGTGGTGGAAGCACCAACCCTACAGCCCATCCCCTCCTGATGCTCTTGCTGCCCATGCTGTGCCTCAGATTCCTCCCAAAGTAAAGGGGACATAAGATGACATTCTACTGGAAGCACATTCTGGATCTCTCAGCAGGGAGAAGTCTGTATACGAGTGTGGAGCGTGCAGACAGCCCACAGCATGCCCTAATGGGGAGAAGCAGAAGCTGAGCCCCACAGCACTGGGCAGCATGCTTTGTTCCAGCCCAGCCGTGGGCTCATGCCTTTGCACGACCCTGCTCGACGCGTGCGGACACTGAGCGCTGCTCCAGCTCCGTTGCTAAGAAACTACCAGGGATAGCTTTTTGGGCCCTCTTCATCTATAAAATAACCACTCTGCCCTATGGGAGAACAAATGCAATCTCTCAAGTCCCCCCAGTGTCTTGTTCTCGTTTTTAAATGAACACAGAAGGATGATGGAGGACGCCGGGCCGTGTAAGCCATCACCATTTTTAAGATGCCCTTGAAAATGAGATGAAAAACACGGTTTCAACAATCAACTGCCGTCGTATTTATTAATCTTCCAAGCAGCAGATTCTTTCCCTGTGGCAACAGCGAGCTGCATGCATGGCTTCTGCCTATTACAGACCTTCCTGTAGGATACAAAGCAGAAGACCAACTTCGGCGAGCACCTACCAGGTACCGAGCTTATAGCAGAGCTCAGAGCATGGCTTCCCAGCCCTGCACTCAAAGAGCTTTCTAAGCTGTGGCAAGTGGCCAGTGTAAATATTTGCTGTGTTATTTTGGGGGATCAGCAGTACGGTAAGCACTTAATAGATAAAAATATCCCGCACCGAGGCAGAAAGACGACGACTCGAGAAACATATGGCAGCTAAAGCACACAAAAAGACCATAACGGTATTGTTAGGAAAAGGCTAACTTATGTGGCAGCTGTGGAAAGATCAAGATTAAGGAAAGCAGTGAAACGGCCCATTCTGAAGCCAAGGTCACCGATGGGATTTATGGATTTATCCCCGAAGGCAGCCTTTGCTGAACATGAAATGCTGAAATTATTATGTTTTTTAACCTACCCCCGCTCCATTCGGGCTATCTCATTTGCTGGAGGCTTTTAAAATTCATTCCTCTTCACAGCTGGTTAAACAATGGAATCTTTCTGCAAACTAAAAGGACAAAATTGATTGCCCTACACAAACTTTTCTGCACGTATAATTGATTTTTAATTCACTGTCTCATTTCCGAAAGGACTTGACAATAAACTCGGTGCTGCATGTGCGCTATCGATCCCTACCAACAATGGCTCGGATCAAACCCTGATGCAAGTTCATCACAGCCAAAGAGATGGATACCTTTGGTCTAAAAGGCTGGTTTTAAGCTCAATTCACTTCCTCTCACCGCATTATTTTCTGGCTGGATTGCAGCACATCACATCTCCCCCAGCTGCAAGCTAACTCTAATTTATGCAACTTTTAAATAACCACCCTGTTTCTCAAGCAGGAAATCCTGATCCTTCCTCAGTTACCTTTTACTGCAACAACTGTACGCTCCCATCCTTTTCTTCAGCCACAACTCCCTTCACTCCTACTAAAACAGAGTCCTTGCTGGGCTGGGGCTTATTTGGAGTTTCGGCTGTTTGCAGTATCAATCCTCCATTGAGAATCCTCAATTAACGCACCAGCAGAAAGCAGCATGCGAGTCCTCAAGTCAGAAAGCATTCCTAGGAGCTGCTGCTACAAAGCCTTGCTTCCTGCTTTTGGTGGATAAAAAATTAAAGCTGCGAGGTAAGTGATATCTTAACCTCCTGGGCCCACCCATTCCTCACACCCTGCAATGCCAGCCTCCTCTGCATGCATCCCTTCCGTTTTTTCCTCTTGCTATTTGAGCAGCTCTGTTCCGATTTCACTATGAATTACATTTGCTGTAACTGCCATATAAACAGTAAATAAAATCCATGGTGTTTTTGCCCCAGTAAGCAGCTCTGTCTTCCAGCACCTCTGAAAAGCCTGGCTTCAAAGGAGCGAGCAAAGGAAACAAGGCTTTCCTGAGCAGACATTCCAAACGGGGCAGATGAGAGACATCTGAAGATGATTTGAGGCAAAAAAGCCAAGCAAATAAGTACGTGTGTTCTGCATAAGCAACGGCCTGAGCAGCTCCACGGGACCACCAATACCCACACGCTCACACGGATCAGTTTGCTGCATCTCGTTCATTTCTGGCAGGAGGATCTCCACGTGTGTTTGATGACAAACGAGCTTTAAGCTGAAGCCAGGTGTGGATATTTTAAAGCGTACGAACTTGTAAATCCACGGCCATGGCCAATTAAGGTTTATCGCCAGCAAGGATTAACCATCCCCGCACGTAAACGTAAGGGCTTGTTGGAATCTGGGTTGTTTACCTCAACTGCTCCGCATCAAAAGCGACGTAAAATATTTAAAGGGCAGCATATTTCATGATGAAAGCAGGTTATCAAGGATGTCACAGCGTGTCATTGGCGGCTCTGCAAGGAGACGCACGGGTAAAACCTCCTTCCCATGGAGCGCTTTGCTTTCTGAGAACTGAACGTGGGACCGAGGGGAGGAGAAAAGGCAGGAAGAACCCAAGCAATAATGCAGAGCTGCTGCCTGCCCTGGATTCACTTTAACTTTGGGAGACTCCGTCCTGAGCTGTAAAGGCCTCAGTGTTCTTCATCAGCAGCATCTCCGTGCTAATTAGGAGCGCAGTTCCATGCAGCAAAAGCCTCCCTGCGCAATAACTGCAACACACGGCAGCAGTGAACTCTGCCTTCAGCAAGCATGCATAAATAAACAGAATTAATAACTACCCAAGTGTGGACGGGTGACTTAATCTGTTTCGATTAGATGCAGCTCAGCCTGAGGCTTTTGTGTTATTTAAAATGCGTTCATCATGTTTAATTAAAAACCTAATAAACTAGAGGTTCTTTTAGTTCTGATTTGTATTTCTCCCTCCCCTGAGCCATATTGATCCGGGTGCTACTTTTGATAAAAAAAGGCAGAAAAAAGCACATTCTGAATATAACCATAAACAGGAGAGCAAATCAGCAGAACAGCTGCACAAAGAACCGGGCTATTTCTGCCACCATCTCCAGCACGGAAGGCACAGCACAACTGAAAGCCATTACATTAAAAGACTTCAAGACGAACATCGTGCTCTTTCTAAGTGAGTCATTTGATAGGTGATCTATCAGAGCAGAAGCACTGAGCACATAAAGCTCACTGATGGGCCTGGAGCAAGGGTGGGCTCCGGACTGTACTGAGCAGCACTGAAATGATGAAAGCTGCTTTCAAAGCACATCCAGCTTCATGGGGGTGGAAATCCCATCACGGGTGTTTCAATCCCACCTTAACTGAAAGCACCAAATGACTGCGATTCCAGGCCTGGCATCAGGGAAAGCAAAGCAGCACATCCTTGAGTTTAAATACAGGAGCTCACAGTTTCAGGCTGCAGCCATTCCCCAGAGACAAAAAGCTCTGAATTCAATGTTTCAGAATACATTTTCAATGTAATTTTTGTAATGTTTCCAGCTGGAGAAGATGAACTGACCAGCGCCACGCCATTCCTCACAGGGATTTTCTGACTGCTCGTCTCAAGAACGTCTGGACTCCATCAATGATGCACATGAGATGCAGGTAGAGCTCATTTCTTCTTCTTCCCTCAGCACAGGGCACTGCCACCAGCTCTGGCCCAAGCACTGCCCGTACCTCATACTGCACTGCTTCCTTCTTGAAGCTCAGCACTATCGTGTCTGAGCAGTGCTCTGCAGGGCGCTGACTTGAGAAGCCAAGCCCTGCTCAGCCAGCACTGCTGGGATGGATGCTGTCCGGTGGAGTGGCAGCTTTGCAAACAGGAAGCAGCTGCTCCTCGAGCTGCTCGGAGATGCATCAGAGCAGAAGCTGCTTCAGCCGGTTCGATGAGGCAGCAGGGAAGACTGGTTTTCACAGCACGCCCCTGAATTTACATACTGGAATGAGGAAGGTTAAAAATAGCCAAAGGTTTAGAAACCCGAGGGAGACAGCAAGCCTCCATCTTCATATTTACCGAGCCTTCCATTTAATTCAATCACTGGTAAATTTTATCCTCTATTTAATTTGATCTAAAGATCTGTAAGCACTTCATCAGTAGCAAAAATAACTTCCATCCTTTATTTTAATCAGCCCCGATCACCGCGAGGCAGCTCTGACGGAACACTTGGGTCACAGGCAGCAAAGGGGGCTTCGTTACCAAGAAAGGCTCAGTCTTTAGGCAACACGCAGTCCACAGAAATAGTGAAAAGCTGACTACAATAAATGTGAGCCATTGGTACGGTGTTGTATCACAACTGCTATTAAGTACTATGGAGAGCTGCGCTGGACAAAGCCTGGCCATCTCATGTGCAACCAAACAAGCCTGGGGAGGGAAGGAGAATAGCGGAGGAGGTCACGCAGCACAGAGCTCCCTTCCCAGCCCCAGTCAGGGACACGAACCAGTCAGAGCTCAGTACTGCTGCAATATCTGCCTGCTTAAGACAAGTTACAGAAATTAACTACGCAGTTTCCTATTGGGCCACAGGAAAAGATTAAGCCTGACACAAACGGGGACACAGTTTGGACCTGGGTCTTCTAGTTCTCTTCCTCACAATAGCCTGGCATGGAGTCGCCATGCAGCTGCAGCACTCTGCGTGTCACACAGGAAGAGCTTTCCTCAGCTTTGCAGAGCCAGCAGCAAGGAAACTTGCCTTGCAAGCCCCAGGAAGGCTCGGGAGTGCAGCACAGCTGCTTTAATCTGGAGTTTTCTACCGACTGCCAGGGACAAACAAGCTATGAAGTTCTGCAGGTGGAGCTTAGCCGTCTATAAATAAGAGCACAGTTTGATCTTTGGCTCTGCTGAGGCTGGAGGGCTGCCAAACGTTTCTGGAAACTTGGAAGGAACAGAACAGGAACAAATATGATAAAATGAGCTGCGACTGACAATGATTTATAGAGTTAATGATCATTATTCTGTACTCACAGGGTCTGCGCTTTCAGAGTCATGTTTCACTTCTCAATAAACTTTGTTTTTTCTTATTTGTAAGGTTTTATTCCTATCATTGAACGTTGATCAAAACCCCTGAGCTGCAGCAGCTCTGACATTCTCCGCATAGTGCAGCTGATGGAAAACACAAGGAGTGTGAAAAACACTGCGCACAGAAAAAGAGGAGTTGGCAGTGCACAATTCAACCGCCCTACGGAAAGAATGTGTGCAGAGAACACAGGGAGAGCAGTGTGAGCACAAACACACCGAGCGCAGGGCAGAGCACTGGAGGTGTTTGTTCCAGCAGCCCTGCCCCAAACGAAATGCCCTGCGGTGACAAGATGACCCACGGCCTTATTAGGAAGCCGTGTTCTCAGCTTTTTTGCTCGTCCTCTCCTGCGCCGCGCTGCTCTGCTGGCACACCATCCCCTTCCACCCCACCACTTCAGGCGCTCTGCTAACCACAAAGGCTCTTTGTTGGATTTCAGAGTAAGCCTGCTTCAGCGCAGTCGTACAGCCCGGCCTACCCTTGCCTAGCTCTGCAGCCTTACAGTACGTCAAAGGGGAGAGCTGCTTTTCTATTTCACGGCACACCGCAGCCTAATTGCTGACCTATGAAACAACATCTTCCCATTTTCAGGGACGTGCACACTCTATGCAGCATGCTAGCAAGGCACATCTCCTTACAGGTTACACCTCACACAAACCTACTGTGTTAAACACATCCAACGCCAGCATTAACATGCAGAATGTTCTTCGGCTGCGATCCAAGAGAACTTGTTCAGCACTTTTCTACTGATGGGCAGCAGCAATGCACAAGCATTCCTCTGCTCACAATCAGGCAGGCGAGTGCTAGCTTAAGCCACAAGGCATGACAAACAGGACTCCAAACACTGCCAGAAAATGCAGCCTTTGCAACAGATGCAGCAAATACTGCTATTTAACCCGAAGGAATAAGAACCTGTTTGTTTACAAGCTGCCAGCAGCTTAAGAATCGACTATTTGCTCCCAGCTTCACGTGATTTATTGTTGTTTACAAGCCTACCAAACACTTCTACAAGCACAGTTGCATTATATCATACCTATAAAAATTAAGCCAGCAGCAAACTCACAACCGCAGCAATTAAACTGCAGAACAAACCAACCACAAGGAGAAGCACCTCTGCCTCCTTATTCTTATTCCTGCACAGATACCATCTCCTCCAGATTCTGGAAAAAGACAACCTCAAACCAATACCCCAGAGGGTATGCAACTACCTGCAAGTGCCATAGGGAACAGCCAGCACTGGATGGGTGCAAATCCCCCAGCGATTTCAGCTGCCCACCATGAGAACGTAACACTCACTGAGTATTTACCCCAAACCCACCATGTCCATACATTGTTTTGGATGCATCTTCGGATCAGACGGCTGCACTGTTTTCAGCAGAGTTTTGGGGCCTGACAGCTTCTACATACTTCAACGTAAATAGTGATGGTGTGATCCCACCTTTCACCTTATCTCCTTTTGATCTGTGCTTTGTCAACGGCTCATTCGTCAAGAACTATGTCAGTAAACAATTCTAAGATCTCATATGAGGGGGAAGAAGGGACTTAACCTCTGTGCAGGGGAAACCCTGCTATCTAACTTCCCTTTCGCCAGCCTGTGCTGGCACTGTAAGCCTCCTCCAATACCAGCAGGTCCAAATCAGGCACAGTATGTGATGTGCTTTTCACCTCCTGCCCTATTCCAATTAATGAACGGGGCCAGCCTACCCGGAGGTGAAAGCAGAAGTTACATTGAGAGCCCAGAGGTTTTCCAGCTGCTCTCCTACCCTATGGAGTCCTCACAAAGTCACTCAACTTTCTCCCCTCCCACTCCTCATGTAAGGAGGATCCTCGTGAAGCTCTGGAAACTGAGGATCCACTAAGTCAGACTCATGCAAAACTTCATCTAGCACGACAAATTATTTGCCTTATTTCCCATAAAAGTAACTTCAGGAAAAAAAAAAGAGAAAAATGAAAGGAGAGAAGGAACACAAACTGTAAGGCCGAAGGGAATATAATTCATTTCCCTACCACTTCATCTTCCGTCCAACACTTCTCAATCAGTTTGGGCACAGGCTTCTTCACCAAGCGCTGCAGGGCTTTTCCAGCATCGTAGTTACTTTCATGTAGCTAAAAAGTAAAGACAAACAGAACATTCAGTGGAATGAGCAGGGATCTGATAGAGGAGAAAAACACTCAAGGGGACCACGAGATGCTCTACACCTCATTATTTCTACTGTTGATATATGAACTGAAATTTAAACAACCTGAAGGTAATTAGCATTTTATTAGCAGAAGAGACAGCATTAAAAGAAGTGTGTTTTCCTCCTCCTTCCTGGATTTCTCCCAGATGATATTTGAGGCTGCTGAAGATTTCTGGTTGACTTTTAAAAACGTATCTTTGACATCAGGACCTCCAAGGACATCTCAGGAAGCTCCATCACAGCACCTCCCCAAAGGAGCTGCATTTTAAGCAGCGACGTTTTGTTGAGATCAGTGCAGCCAACTGGAAGGGCCGACACGCAGCAGGGATTACACGCCACGCAGTGTCAAGTTTACCATTCAGAAAGCTCTTCTGACAGATCTGTATTGCGTTGCAGAGACCAACACGGGGTTGAAAAACAGATATGGAAAAGAAACGATTGCTACAGATGAGTACAGGAGTACATAAAGGCAACTAGGGATGTCTAAGCTGACATTACACCATTTCAGATGGTCACAGCCTATAGCGTGCCTTATTTTCTACCATAAGGTAGGTATCTATTTGATCAAACGCTGTCTGAAGTAGACAGCAGACATTTAAATCAGGGAGAAGGAGAAAAAACAACCACACTGGGGGAAAAAGCCTTCAGCAGTGAACCATGAGAATCTCCAGCTCTGATCCTGTGATAGAAAACACACAGCAGGCTGCTGATTTATTGCCTGTGCTATCCTCCAAGTCCAGCGGGGTTTAAGGAACCCAGAGGATGAGTCAGGAGCCTGCTTTGTGTCTCCTGAAGGTGATCTGAAAGAACAAGACGCACTGCCGGGATGACAGAAACTGTCCCACACCCAGAAGGAAGAATGATTTGCATGCAAACTTCCCTATAAAGACAAGCTAGTTTTTCTAACCAAGGTGCACACCAAAGTTATTGACCCACAGGACAGATTTTCATAGGCCCTGAAAAATGTATTCGCAATAGGGGTGACCAAAATATGACCCCATGCATTGATTACCTCCTGCTATTATTCCTTTGCATCGCACTGCTCAAAGCACCCACGCTGCTATCCCTGCAGCCCATTGCTCTCAGGAGGCATTTCCACAAGTGCAGCTCCTGAACTTTTCTCAAGACTGAAGAGCTGAACAGGGATGGGGACATAATTACTGAGCAGTGAGGAGCTATTAACTACTTTGTCACTATGAATGTAGCTACACCGAAACCTGATTGCAGGAGCAGAAAAAAAACCCTCATTTTTCTCACGTCAAAAGGCTCAAACCTTATACCTGAATTCTGCTTCAGATAGAAATAGCATGAGATTGCTTTCTTACCGCTGCTCACTTCAGCTTCCCATATCTCAGCCAACTCAGAAATAGCGATTATGAACAGCTGACAGCACTTGGAGCCCTCCCACCCAGGGCCACCTCTAAGCAACACCATCACAATCTCCTATTTCCCCTTCGGTCTGCTCTCATTTCAGCTCACACCATAAGCTCTGTGGGGCACAACAGCTCTCCCATACCCAGTGTTCACATTGAATGTAGTGGTTCAGAGACTCCTAAGAGCTGCAATAAGTGAATTACTCAAACTAATTAGCACTGAGTCTAGGTGCTTCCTATTAAGAAAAAAAGAGACTTCTGAATCAGGATAGATAGGAAGGGGAAAAGCAAATCACTGACCCCGCAAGGTTTATATTTTAATGAGACTAATATAACAATGAACTTCCACTGCAAACCAGTTTTGAACAGTGGTCACAGTAAATAATGTCTCAGAAAGGTTTGAGCACTGACTCTGAAGGCCACTATCCAAAAACCGCACAAGGAATAAAGCCAAATGGCAACTTAGTTCACCGAGAGGACACATACAGCAAAATGTGTGTGATGGACGTATGCAAAATGCTTCCTGAAGCAGAACCCCCCAGTTCTGAGCCACGGAGCACAACACCCAGCAGCTGAGCAGGGCTGTGCAGCTGTGGGAACAAAGCACATCCGTGCAGTGCCCACTGCTGCACCCTGCCCTGTCCGCTCACACCGCTGCAGGCTTTTATTAGCTGGCGCAACTGTTAACGCCCTTTTTTTTATTGAGAAAGTGAATGCTTTTTTATTGCAATTTAAAAAAAAAAAAAAGAGCCATAAATGGGCAGGAAATCTCCCATGATGCAGTGCCCGTCTCACACCAGGCGCTGCGGTCTGTTGCAATGGGGCACTCTGCAAAGTGGTGGCGTTGTGGGTACCACGGAAGCAGCACATGATTGTCCCCTGTTACTTCATCAGCATCTCAGCATTCTGCCCATGGATGCCACAGAACAGCCTGTGCCAGTCTGCAGAGCTGACCCACCTGCAGTACAGAGCACACTAGGAATTACTTTTCTATAGATTATATTGGAAAGAACAGCTCATTTATTCTATTTGCTGTGAAATCTCAGTTCGAGTAATTTTGTGCTCCTTTGTAACACCTGCATGGCTGAGTTTCCTGAAAACAACTCAATGAAAAGTCTCTCCTGAACACCTGAAAGAGGCCCAAAGCCACACAAGACAGCAGTCAGCTGCAAAAGCAGAAGTGTTCTCCCGCATGCACCGCTCCTGCGGGTGGGATGGACGCCTCATCAGCTGCAGCAAAGAATCAATTAGTACACTGTGGGCTGTACATTGCACAGCCTGGCTCAAATCTTCTACTAACAGTAGGAACAGCTCTTGAACTGATAAGGTGCTCCTCCACCTCCAGCGAGGCAGCGGGGCGTTCAGAATTTGCTTATACCTGAGGGACTTCTAAAGAAAGTTATGTACTTCTAAGAACGAAAGGTTGCTGCTGAGCAAAGACCTCTGACAGCAATGTGGAATGTGGGGTTAGAGCCAACAGCTGCACTACCTTGGTTGTCAGCACACTCTTCCCTTACCACCAGCTGAAGTCAGGCTCACATCTGGAGCTGAGACCGACACTGCACTGAGACTGGTGCCTGCTAAGATAATGGGAACAAGGAAGATAACTAGATCAGAATCATTTCCTACTTGCTTGAGCATTTGATTTGGCACCTGTACAACTTCGACTCTGTGCAGCAGATCCAACCGTATGCAGCATGACGGAGAAACCAGCTTCCAGAAGTCACTTCATGGCACACACCAGGGCCAGCAGCAGCACATCCCACCACCAGCCACCACCTGAGAGTGCTTTCATGGAGCCCACTGCCTCCAACCCCGCTGCCACAGGTGACGCTTCCCAACGTACAACAGAGCATCCCAACACACAACCTACCAGCGCTGGCTCCGTGCGATTGGAGCAGGGATGTATCCCTGCATAAGCCCCAGTGATAAGAGCAGGCAGCCAGGCTGGCAGTGTCAACACACAGCACCAATACTCAAACAGCTTTTCTAACTTTCTTTTTTTAAGCCTCCTGTGGCACGCACCTACTTGAAGACACGAAAATAAGTCTTTCCTATAAAGCACGCACTGAGTTTTCTCCTCATCTTCACTCCAGCACTGGGAACACATCCATCCCCACACCAGCAGGACTTCACTCTTCACTCTGCCAGCAGTACCTCCTGGAAAATGTGACTTTTACAGAGGGGAAAAAAAGCTTTGGTAAGCACCAGGACAGCGCAGCAAAAGGAGACGTGCATTTCTGGGCAAAAGCCAGAGTTAAATCTGCTTCTTTCAGGCTCACTGACAGATCCTTCTCTGCTGATTGCCTTTGGTCATTTCATATATATAAGCGCTTTATTGGCAAGCAACTTGAACATATAAATAACAGCTAATGATGACTGCCTGCGGTTTAATTAACTTCTGGTTGAACTTGTCAAGGATTGCTATCAACACGACATTACCATCCTGTCACCACCAGAATTGCTGTTTTCAGTGTTAAAAATCTGGCACCTGAATTTCAAGCCGCTGCGATATAATGTATGTACACAACAGCAGCAGAGGGAATCAACACAAATGTACTCACACCTTGAAACAGAAAATAAAGCCATTTCTGCATCGCCGGGCCAGATTTTAGATGAAAGGCATTCTGAAAATGCACGTATCCTGAAAGCCCATTTATATTCCAACAGCCATTAAACAACCCTGGATCACAGGGAAGCCTTATTAGCATCAGAGCTGCACATTACCACCAGGCTTCGAGTTTCCACGGCCGCCTCTCAGCTGAGCTGCCATTTTCTGCCTGTGTGATGTTGCAAATAAATTCTCCTCTTGGCATGGCTCAGCTGTCAGGCACCTCTGTTCAGTAATGAACCCATGAATTACATCTTGCAGCTCTGACATCTCTGGTCTCGCTCATCAAAATATTGTTCTTCAATTGTAATTTATAACTTAATTTAAATGTCCCTTTTACTGTGACCTTTTTAGATCAGAATGGCATTGCATCTGGCAGCTTCTCCTTCGGCAAGGCATCCCATCGCAATTACAGTCATTACGATCCCCGCTGAAAAGCCCATCTGAGTTAGGCTGCATTCATGCTACCATATTAAATAATTGCAGTCCATTAAGGATACCGTTAGATTCCAGAGGCCTCTTCTCCAAGGAAAAATTGCTACCATACAGTAATACAGCATGGCTGAGCTGCCTTCAAATCCACCCAGAGCAGCCAATAAAACAGAAGGGATTGTTCAGGCAGAACACATCAGTGGGGATGCAGACCTGTCCCCCCTTTCCAGGGCAGCATGGGAAGTCAGGGATCCTCAGTGGCCATGCACAAATCATCGCTCATCGGGCACAGGCACAAAGCCTGACCTGCACACATGAGGTAAATGCTACCGATGCTGCAAGAGCATTTTCAGCCTCGAGTCATACAGTCGAGTCAAAAGAAATTTTTCACTGCTGTCAAGCAGGATATGGCAGCAGAATTGCAAAAGAGAACAGTATTTGCCTGGTACTGAGTGGAAATATTTACATAACAGCCTGACTTAAGCACCAGCCACTGTAATCTATGCAGGCTTCAGAACACTGTGATTCTTAACAAGGGATTCGCTCCTCTCACTGAAGCAGACGGAGGTCAGGATGAGCAGCTCTGGACAGCCAAAGCCAGCTTAACAAGGTAGGAAATAGAGGAGAGAAACAAAAAAGGCAACGAGGAAAGAAGAAAGAACGACTGCTGTGTGGCATGAGCAGCCAGACCTGGACAAAGAACTACTCCGTGGGGGCTCCCTCTGGTGCCCAAGGACGACAGAAGCCAGGAGCCCCCAGGCACCCAACCTCCCACCTGCAGCCCGGGGGCCCTGTTTGGCCACGGTGCCATCCCAGCTCGCTGTGCTTTGCAGCAAGCTGACTGATGCTTTGGTTTGGCCTGCAACAAAATCTGAACCTAGCACAAAAAGTTCAGGAAGTGACAAATCAATACTGCTGCTCCCAGAGAAAAGTACTACCAGCTCTGGTTTTAAATATCTGATGTGTGGCATCAGACAGCCTGAAAAGCAGAGAAGTCAGCCCCCACCGCTTTGGCAAAAAGAAACAGTAAACCAAACATCCACCCCATCCCCCAGTTCCAACCTATTCCATGCTGCTGTGCAGCTCTCATTGCTACACAGTGATTTCCATGCTAGGGACACCCAGCAGCTGCTGCTTACAGCCCCCCCAGCACAGGCACAGCCCCACACAGCACAGCAGCAGGGGGAGCCTCGGGGCCAGCCCTGAGCCAACAGCCAGGCGAGGACCTGCAGGCTTCCTGCAGAACTTGCAACACTTCAACACGCAACAGCATGTTTTTTTAGATACTTTCCAAACACTGCATGCTACATAGTCCTAAGCAAGGTTCAGAAGTAACCACGGCAGACACAAATGCAGCCCTTCCAGCAGTTTCTCTAGGAAGATGTCCTGACTCATCTTACATGGACCTTTTCCCTCAGTGCAAGGCTAAGGATGAGTGTAACTCACACAGCAGAGGGGCTGTGCCTCCCAGCATAGCAGGCACAGCACAGCATCACCCCAGCTGCTGGGAACACAGGCTCACCCAAAAGAAAAACTAATTATAAGAAGAAATGCTAACATATATTTAAGTAATTTTTAATGCTTTCAAGCTTGTCTGTAGTTAATGAACAAGAAAATCTTGTCCAAGGGCAAGTTAAAGCAGGGAGTAATTTGTCTGGGTGACATCTTGCTTAGAACTGTATTTCCTACCACTGATATTACACTGTCACGTTTGTCACTCATACTGACATGCTCCCATGTAACACAGCGTTACGAGAAGTCAGAACAACACTGTTAGTAAAGAGATCTGTGCAGCACGAGCTGATGAGTGCTTCATCTTCCTTCCACGCAGCAGGACACAAGCCCAGGTATCGGTACCTTCCCACCCTATGGGCACAGAGCTGCTGGATCTTTGATCTCCCCAGCAAAAATAACTGAGAAATGACACAAACCGACTCACTGCTAGGGACAGTCTGCATAACGATATTCCCAGTTGTTTTTCTAGGGTCCATAGAACTGATTCCCTCACTTCTTCCTGCTCTAATGCCACTCATCTCCCCGCCATAGAGGTACAGCACAGGGACACAGGACCCATAGCACCAGAAGACAAGCCAGGCTGAGCTGCACGAAGCCATGGAGAATGTGATGTGTGCCCCCAGTCACAGCAGCAGTTAACACAGAACCCTGAGAATGAATTACAACCTGTGACTCTGCATGGCAGGTGGGCCAGGCTACATGCATGTGTTCAGAGACACTGATCCACGAGGAAAGCTTACTGGCATCACAGCTGGCCAGTTAAAAAGCCAATTCCACAACACTTTCTTCCTTGTGGAATGGAGAACCAAGCAGCACCAGATGCTTTCCCATAACGAACACATCATTAGGGTGGTCCATGCACTTGCAAACAGAGAACACCGAGCAAAGTAAAACAGTTAATTAAACTGGCCTGACTTGGAAAGGGGACGATTGCTATCAAGTTCCTCATTCCGGTTAGTGTGGCACTGACAAAGCAAACAAAAAGCAATTGGCTCATTAAGTCCTGGCCATCCTGCATGACCTCCATCCCAACAATCTCCACAGATATCTCATGTAGATGGATTGGGGGCTTTCTGATGGCTCTGGAATGCCATGATGGGCGATGCCTATCCACCCTCTGAGTCCAGAAGGACTAAAGGAGACAAACTGCGTTACTGCAGAGTATTAATTGTAAGACTTTCACACTAACCATGCTGGCTCTGACAACGGAATGTGTTGCCCACAGTGACTCAAAGCAAGGCTTGAGAAAAACTCGAATTACCATTTCCATTTCACTTCTTTAGGAGGGCTGCGGCTCAAAGCAACGTGGTTCTGCAGATCTCAAGGAAAGAGGAACTGAGAAGTTACTAACAAAAAGTTTCCATCACCTAACACTTCACCAATATAAATGGCTTCATGCATTATTCGTTCAATTCTGAGACTGGAAAACGAGAAGTTTACAGAAATATGCACTTCAGGTGACTGATATATTAGGGTTTAGCAGATCAAAAAAATTATTCATGAGTATAAATAAAAGATAAATACACACTTTATAAAGTCCGTATTCAGCTGCCTGGTCTATGGCTGTGCAACCAAAAAGCCCCCACTCCTGACAGAAAAAATCCAAGGCAAAGACTTCCAGGACCTGCCATGTCCTCACCACCACCCCGTGTGACCCACCAGGAGGGCAACAAACCCCAAAGGGAAAGTTCATCTCCTCTCCAAAGGCTACAAAATCCCAACAGCCAAACCACGGGGCAGGAACTGCAGCCCACCTGGAGCATTAAGGACCATCACCTCAACGAGCTGATCTATACACACATACACCGCACTGCGCCTTCCGTGATCTTCGTTCCTATCTGGTATAATTAATGATAAATCATTCCAGGGGCTACTGCAGCTGTTATTACAGAAATAAAACACTACCAAAGTAGCTTGTCAAGATTGATTTATATGAAGTGCTGCTCTGAAGTTTATTGGATTTCCATAATAAGAAATCATACCACATCAATTTGTTTCCATTAATCTGCTGGGTTACACACCGTAATTTCTAAACAAAAACACAACTTAGTGCAGGGCAATTTTCTCAGGAGTTATTCATCAGATGAATCTGATACTTGCTTTAAAGAGAACAGAAAGATGGGAAAGGCACCGTTTTGTCAGAACAACAACTTGCCCCCCTACACTGTTCTGTTAGCTGAAGAGTGGACTCTGAGCAATCACTGCCTTCCATAAGCATTCTCCCAATACAACCACCACCCATAGGAAAGCATTCCTCCAGAAAAATTCCAAGCGAACAAGGAAAGGTATTAACAGCACTCGTGCACAGACCAGAGGCAAGATTAAACCAAGCATCACACAAGCCTAAGGACTTTGCTGTTCAGGTTAACACAAGATGACTAGGAAACCACTACGGGGTGAGCCTTCCTGCTGTACATTCAGATGTGATGCGTGAGGGAAGGAAAAAGGAAAAAGAATCCTGCCAAAAGACAATCCAGCTTCGTAAATGAGTTACATTGCGGGTCTGTGCAGTGCTTTTACTGCAGAAGTGTGAAACTCTCCCCCACTCCTAAGATGAATCAGCACTGACTTTCTAAAATAGATGTGCACCAGAAATACAGAGAGAAAAGGATGGGAAGAACAGAAACCAAATCTATCAGGATGAATGGAAGACTCAGATGAAGAAGTCTACAACTCCAGCTCCATAGACTCCCAAGGGATTAAGGGGGCTAATTAAACTCGGTAGTGAAGCAGTGAAGCTAAATGAATTTTCTGCAGTAGTCTTTTATTATAGATGACAAGGGGAAAGAAATTCCAATTCCGAAAGCTCTTTGATGATTATTGGCCTTAACAGAGATTTGAGTCTCTAAGAAGGATGTCAGGGAACGACTCAGAATGCTTGGGAGCAGTGAGCCACCAGAACCAGATGGCACCCATCCCAAGGGGAAGGAAGGAAACGAAATGTAAAGCAGATGAGAAACTGAAGCGGAGGCAGAATACAGACTTAACAGTGATCCCTCTCAACCAGCATCACAATCTCTAACACGCTGGTTATCTCGAGTCAAGGAGCAAAGGACTGAGATTTATGTATTCATCTCAGTTCTGCAGTGCACTCTGAAGAAGTAACACTTGACTCTGCAGATCTGGAAGTGAGAACAAAAAAGCGTTTAATTGGGGTACAAAAATTCATCTTAGATTTCAGCTGCTTACACAGGAGTGCACTGATTATATTTAAATAATTTTGCAGAATAAGAATTAAAGTGCTGTTGCCTTTTGTTTTATGAACACTACAGAAGCATATTTTAGATCTCAATTCTCTTCCACTCTCATCTGTTGCAAGAAACCAAACTGATGTACTCCATGAAATGCATGCAATCAAATACAAGCTGAAATAAAATCTAAACAAGCGTTTTTGGTAAGCTGATCTTACACAAGCAATGATATTCACATTAAGAACGCAGCATTTTAACAGGAGTGTGGATATCAAGTTATGTACACCTAACCATGGACCTGAGCACTTGGAAGCCGGCGTACAGCTCACAGACTAACCTTGTTTTAATGTTCTGAAGTACATACAAGTCTCGTGTGCTGAGATGCTTTACTGAAAGAAGCAGTGAAGGATATTTAACAGCAGTGATTAATTTGATAAATTCAGCTCCAGTCACTTTAACAAAGCAAAGACCAACATGCTTATAATACCCTTTCTCTAAACAAACAGATCATTTGGTCTTTGTTGCAATGATCATCACTCAGTTCCTGATGGGCATCACACCTGTCTGCAAGCTTTTAACAATCTTATAAATTAACGGTTATAACGACGCAACTGTAAATAATTAAACCCCAGCAAACAGAGGCAGACATAGCAGCATGGTATTTCACATCAACCACTGCGCAGGATGACAGCATAATGGGGTTTGGTTGGTATCACCAGGTGCTTTATTTTCATCTGGTTAAAATAATTTATTTGAGCCACACGCATTGTGAGCAAAGTGACATATGAGTCACAGTGCTGGACACTGAGACAGAATATGCTTCTAACTATTTTTAGGAAAGGATGGCTTTAAAAACAAATCTGAAGCCACACATCATATCCTCCCTTGGCACTTCCACAAAAAACATGCTGAACTGAAGCTGCTCCCAGCCCTACCAGCTGTACATGGGCTCTGCACATTTCCGTTGCAATTGCCTTTAAAATGCTCTACAGATTTAGGTAGAAACTCATTCAGCAACAGGCACATCTCATCCTCTCCACAGTTTTCACAAGTGGATGTGATGACAGATATAGCCCTTACCATGAAAACAGGACAGAATTCATCTGGCCAAGCCCAAGACACATTCTGTGGCTAAAAGGTGGCATAAAAAGAGGCAGAAGAGAGAAAGGGGAGCTACAGAAAAGAAGGAGACAGACTCTTTAACAGAGTCTGTGGTGACAGAAATGGGAGAAATGGTTTCAAGCTCAAAGAGGGGAGATTGAGGTTAGATATAAGGAAAAAATCTTTCACAGTGAGGGTGTGAGGCACTGGAACAGGTGCCCAGAGAAGTGGTTGATGCTCCATCCCAGGATACTTTCAAGGCAAGGCTGAATATGAGCCTGGGCAACCTGAAGGGGCTGTGGTATCCTTGTTCATTGCAGGGCAGTTGGATTAGATGGTCTTCAAAGGTCCCTTCCAACTCTGAGGAGAAATAACTATTGTTCTCCTACAGCTAGAAGCTAGCTGGGCTGAATGAACAGCCAGGGCGAGGGTCAGCTGGGTGGGCAGCCACTCCAGCTGGTGTAGCTGGCTCCAGCAGCTTCCCATAATGAACATCCACATGCTCATCTTAAAGGCATCAGCCAAAAGCTTGTCACTGTAGGTTAAGGTCTTTGAAACGTAGGTTGCATTTGAAAAAAGTTCAGTGTTAAGCCAATATCATACTGATACTGTGATCCCGAAATCTACTTTAGCCACTAAATATTTCATGCGTTACTTGCTTAAAGTAGTCAAGAAATAAATGGGAAGACTGCTCTTCCTGACAGGAGCTCTGTATACTTACTGTATTTAGTGCATTAAGCGTAGTGTCATCACGGGAGGCTGCAACACAACCATCTTCTGTGGATCCTCCATCACACATGCCTGCAAAAGCTGCCATGCTCCTTTAGAGTTTGAGGGGAAAAAGAGTGAAATCTTCTTCAGCTTCTGTCTGAGGTACACGTCATGCAATACACAAGCAGTACATTTACACCTTAAATCACAAATTTCAAGGCCTTGACATACTGCAGAAATGAGTAAGTAAAGTAAAACAAGGCACACATGAACACTGCCATTTGGTGTGCAGACCCACGTCACCTCAGTGGAGGAAATAACTCCAGTGTAGGACATAACTCCAGTGTAAAGTGGGTTTTACTAATTAAAGAATCTCCATTGCACAAGAACCACAGACTGATTACAGTTATAGGAGATAGAAACTATAGGCATGAGGGGATAATCTTGCCAAAGACAGCAAACTTGCTATTGCTAATTTAGCTGTATTATGTTATGAAGCTGACTTCAATCGCACATTCCTGACATCTCTAAATTCTTGCAAATGAATCGTAATTCATTTACTCATATTCTGAATTACGAGGCCCACTAGCATTAGACATCTGATACTACTTTATCTGGTAAATCTAGCAGGCATGTCAGAGGTCTGCATGAGACTGAAACACAAATTAAGGCTCATTCAAAAAAAAATAGTCTTTGAGGGATCCTATCTATGCTGTCACAGTTAATCCACAATTAGCAGTTACTTCCTTTGTGCTATAGCAAATGCACTCCGTGTTTTCTCTATCAAGCTGCACATGCTGCTGGCTGTGGGTTTACAATCCAAAAGCCACAGCCAACAGCAAGATTCTGTGTTGGCCGATCACCAAACCAACACATCCTTGTACTGCATAGTTAACATCCACACTGAACCAAAATCTAACAAAAAGGAGTGGCCACAGTCAACTGCTGCAGAGATGTGGCGGCCCACACGTCCATTCTGAAGACGTGGGAATCTCTTGGCTGTAATTACCTTGCTGCCCTAAGGTACATAAGTAAGTCACAGTCGTTGACTCCTGGCATCCACACAAGTTCTTCATGCTGTGTCACTGTGTCACCATCTGGGGAAGGAAAGGGCTGCAGATCAGGAAGCTTAGCCTGGGAGAGAAAAAAAAGAGTTCATACAGACATTACAGTTGTTAACATCGTGTGTCACATATGTAGTCCTCTGCTGTACAAAACTCAAATGCTGTTCAACAGTTTACTGGGAAAGACAGCTTTCCCTTGGCCAAAAGGTGCTGTTGCAACTCTGCTTGCCAGGCTACAAGGTTCCAGTATGAAATAAGGCAAGAGTGTGGCTACCATGTGTTTTATTTTAAAACCTCAGTCAAAAAGACGGCACACATCTGACATGGAGTTGAAAACAAAGCCCTCAGTAAATTAACAGGAACTCAAAGTGAAAAAGAAATTCCCTGAAAGTGAGATAGCTCAGTGAAACGAACTCTGCCACTAAGCATTACACTGCATGCAGAGACCCAATTAGCATCTTTAGTCATCTACTGCAATGGGATGAGATAGCTGAGAGCCTCCTCAGAAACAGCTTTTAAGCCCTATAATTACCTCCTATACTTACAGCACTAAACATATTTGAGAAGCAACATTTACACACAACCAGTAATTACAAGTCACAGGTTCAGATGTCTTTCATGTTCTGCTCTTTAATCTGTACTTTATTTTACTTCTTCCTTGGGCAAGTGGGCACGTCACTGACCTCGTCTTCTGGAAGAGACGCATTACAAGTAAGCATTATATCAGCACGAGACTGATTTCTGTGAGCTCTGCATGCTGGCAACTGCCTTCCAGCACCAAGGTGCTTCCACCAACTCCTGCTCATCCTTCTGTGCCCTCGGAACAAGCTGAACATGGAGATGCTCCTAAGAGAGGCTTCCTTGTGAACAGCTCTGGTTAGCTGCTAGCCAGAGGTTTTCTAAGGAGAACACTGAGTGGAGATCCACCACCCCTCTCCTCCCCTTCACAGAACTTGGATCAATACAGTTCTCTGAAGCCTTTACGTGCACCCCTACCTGCTGTCATGGTATGAGCAGTAGCGTAAGGTATCTGCATGCTGTGTGTCAAAAGGAGCAGCCCCCTACCCTCTGCACCACCATGGAAGGAGAAGGAAGACAGAACCCACTCCTAGGACCTCAGGTTTGGTTATGGATGCTTTTGGATCTGCACATACGAGGCCAAAGTCAGTCACTCATATCTTGAAGATTAAACTTCTTACTAAGGGACAGCTGAAGAACATACCCTCCTGGAGGTGACAGCACCCAGCAACACTCAGAATAGGAGTAAAAGAAGTATGGAAGTTTAAAATACTGAGCCAGCAAAAAATTCAAGTATTCTGTATCAGTGGACCTTCCTTCTACGTACTTTTCCATCCATACCTGCACCTGATAATTACACCTCACAGCACGCCTGATTGCTGCCTGCCAAAACATTACATGACAATTCCAAATCAGAGTCGTTTTGGAGGTATCGTTTACAGCACTCTGGTTATGACTAATGAAAATAGTAATACAGACTCAATTGCCAAGAACTCTTCTCCCTTTACAAAGCACCCTGGAGGATGTCACATGAGTTATACAAGCGTTTCCTATCAATAGTTGTTAAACAAGATTGAAAATGAGTACTAAACACGTGGATGCAAAAATACAGTGCTTCGACAGTACCTTTTTTTTTTTTATGATTACATAAAAACCTTCTGAGGAATACAAATAAGATACAGAACGTGGCTTTCTACTGAGTGTGCATGTCAGGGACACACTGCAGCAATCCCCCAGAATCACCTTGCTTCCGGATGAAAACAATTTAGGCTCTCCTACATCCAAACGATGAGGAAAAAGGGGTAGGGAGCAACAAACCTCCTGTCTGAAAGGAGGAGGCAGCAGCACGGTGCTGCCAGCACGTGGGGGGCTGTTTAGAAAGAGGACTATCCCTAGCAGCTGCCACATTGCTCTTTTTACATACAGAACGGTCCCACTGATTTCTGTGCTGAAGCACAACAGTTGCCCAATCTCTGCTCGACATGCAGACAAATGAAGGGAGCATGCACAGGCTGCAAACAAAAGCACAGGTCAAGGAGGAGATGCAAAGCCACAGGCAGCCCTGCACGGAGCACAGCCACACACACACAGAAGGGAGAACACACACAGAAGGGAGAACAAATGCACAGGGAATCCTGCACTAGGGCAGCTCTAACCATGGGCACGCCTGTGTCCTGTGCTGATGGATGGACACATGCAGGTATACAGCTGTATCTCAACACACATGGTTCAAGAAAACCTTCTGCAGGTTCAAAGTCTCCCAACCCTGTAAATTCGTCATGTTTTCATTGAAAACCTGCTTTCTCTTTATACACTAATAGAACTCCATTTTGTTCTCCACTGACTCTGGAGAAGGACTTCAAAAGTCATAGGCAGCATACTCCTAACTCAACTATCTTACTGTGCAAATGAAAATGAAAAGAACTACTTAGAATACAATTGGAAACCAATACTAAAATATTTTTTGGTAATTTATTAACATATTGCTTGGGGAAAGTTAGCTGAGAACGCATTCACTCCTATCTCCACGATGTGCCCACCATAGCTGCTTTGCACTGTCTTTTCTTCTTAACTTCCAGTAGCTACTTAGATCCCTTCAATCTGCTTCTGGAATTGATCCGACACCCCTTTCGCTAGTAAGAAGCCACGTAAAGAGCAACATTTGACATTGAATAATCTCGTTAGCTAAGGAGTTCTAAGGAACTCATGATTAATCTCAGAAGCTCGTTGTCTTTGAGCGTGTACCATTCTAAGTGAGTGTGCACTGAACAGGGAAAGTGCCTGGCAGCATGTCCTGCAGCTAGTCAAGTACAAACAAAATCCCTTACCTGATGACTGGGTCCAACTCTGATTTCACCTTGGGTACTGTTTAGCCTCCTAATATAAAAAGAAAAACCAGTAATGAGAAAGAATTATGATTAATGAAACCTGGGATAATGGCCTGCATTTTTGTCATTGTACTTCCAACGCAAATGGAAAAAGAAGCAAAAATAATACATTCTTTAAAAAGAAAAAAAAGAAAGGGAGATATACTCAGGAACATTACAGGCCACACTGCAAATGGCAAACAGCAACGGGACAAATCTGGAGCTTGTAGTCAAACTGTTAGGACAAGATGGAGGTAACTCCCAAGCGCAACGTGAGACCACAGCAGCAGGAAAGCATCGGGCAGCGATGCTGGGATACACATCTCCTCCTTTCTGATGTTTCCATGCAATATAGGAATAACACTGATATCAGAGAGCCTGTACAAGCCCTCCCAGCTCCCCAGTGCCCAGCCAGCACCTCATCTGCTCCAGCTACAACCCATGGACTGCCTATTGCAATGCCAAGTCCGAACGCAGACGACATGCAAAGCACAAGCTATCAACAAGCACACAGCAATGGATGCGTTCCTTATGAACACCCTTACAGACATTTTCTTTCTATATAACGATCTATTAAGGAGTAATTTGGGTTATTCATGTCTGAAGAACGGAGTTTTGCGTTAGCAGAATCTGCAAAGATAATTCCTCTTCCAGATGAGCTCTGGAAAACCATTCAAGAGTTATTCTGTTATTCAGAATAATAGAACATATTTTTCCTCCTATGTTTTGTACAGAATTACCAGGAAACCAAGGATGAATAGAACTTTATCACTGAAGTCTGCCCTTTATTTCCATATAGACAGCAGGAAAGCACACCAGCAGCATTTCTTATTCACCCCACTATGCTCGTGGCGATGCGAAGTGATGAAGAGAAATGGTTTGCTTTAAACCACAGATATCCAAACCCACAACCAGAAAGTAGCAGCCCTGCACCAGGCTCACCACCCACAGCAGCAAACATCGTTACATATTAACACCAGAGGGTTTTCTGACATGGACATCTGCATGCCTTTATGAACATCTGCAGTGTACTTTGACATTCTGAGATGAAAGCATGTATTAAGCTTCACCTCGCTGACTGTTCTGAGATCTTATTCCCGAGTGGGGGAACCACAGCTGTGCATCTGAGCGGACCTTATCGAAGAGAAGGTGACAGGAGGACCCGTCAGGCAGGAATTGAAACAGGTTTTGTAGCACTCAGCCCTATCCTCTGGTGTCTGCACGATGCTGCCTTCCTGGTACACAAATCTGCTCTCCAGCAGTACGTGCCAGAAGGCTCCTGAGAAGAACCAGAACGTGTCAAAACACCCTTCTCCAATGGATACTTCTGTGAGATGTGATCTGACACTGTCCTCTTGTTTTCAGGTTATGCAGGGAAATGATTGGACTAGAGAGCAGGCTTTGTATTTACAACCATGTTATAAATGAAATGTGCACTTTTTTCAGCTGTAAGGTGTCGGAATTCTTCCCTGTAAGGCACAAAGGGAAAGCAACAACAAATACTGATGGTCTTGCTTTACTCCCAGCATAGGTTCTAAAGCCATACACATTCCTGCTAGTCACTGCAAGTCAGGCTTGGAACGTGTCTGCACTGCTCCTGCCAGCTACAATCCTTCAGCCAAGCCAAAGGCCGCTGAAAAACAGAACCTATTTGTGCAAAGTTCACAATTTTTGGTTTAGGTAAGGGGAAAAAAAGCAGCACTCCAAATACTCCCCAACTCCCAGTGCCTTCATCTGCATGACATTGAATATAAATAATACAGCATCTAAGAATCAAGACTGCACATGTCCCAGCGCCCTACAAGTAACTGCAAAGATAACAGCAAAATCTTGGATGGGGTGATTCTTATAACCGTTACAATACTGTGGCAGGGGAGAAATGGTCCCATGTGGCTCCATGATCCAACTCAGCATCTGCTGGTGGCATTCCCACCCCGAGGGGACCCCAGGTAAGGACTGTGCAGAACAGCGAGCGCTGGGCATGGGGTGGTCAGACCATGGGAGCTGCTTGCTCCAAGGACACACAACGTGTCCAAGACTTTCAGACAGTTTCCATCTCCCCAGGAATGGATTTGCGAGTGGAAAGAAAAATTCTTGCTATGGAAACTGAAACGCACCGTAGACTCGTAAGCTAAATTATATTGGTGGAGAGCAATTACAATAATAATGGCGAGGCGCTCCGTGTTTATTCTATGGGAAGGAAAAAAGAGGACCCAACACCATATATGAAATCTGACACAAAAGAAACTGATGTAACAAAGCAGTATCCATAGCAACAACAACTTAATATTTCAGTCCTCTTCAGCTGCAGTGGATTAAATATAATGACAAGATGTTCCCTTTGAAAAGTAACCTGTTGCCATGGCAACGTTGTATTCTGAAAAGTAAACAGGGGCTGGTCAGGGAGAGATGGAAGCCTGTGATGGAATATCAAAGAGGCAGAAACCTCTCTAGCAGAGCAGGGCAGCACCAGCGCCCACTGATCCCAGCAGAGCACAGCGAGGTGGGTCAGCTCCAAAGACTTTGTCCCTGTGGTTCTAAAGGAAAGGGGAGGCTGAAGGGTCGAGGCCGAGAGCAGCACTGCAGAGAGCAGTTCAGAGGTGAAGAAGGGAGAGGAGCAGGAGGAAGGCTGCCGACAACAGGTCCTGCAATGAAGGAACACTCCTATCTCCCTTTGGTCACATGGCTTTGCCACGCAGTGAAGGACCATGGCATGGTGACCAGAGGGGCTGAGCTGCTGGGCAGCAGGCAGACCAGCAGTGAGGACAGCTCAGGATTAGGCTCTGCAGCACCAACCGCTTTTACGGCACTGCCACAGCCATGTGCAATTTAATGCTGCAAATCTGCTGCAAAATCCCCGAGTTCAGAGGCAGAAGCCAAATGCTTTTGTGCGTTTTTGTGCACAGCACTTCTCTGCACTGCCCCACCTTTGAGCTGCCCTTGATGTGAGCACAGGGCAGTGCCCCAACACAGCACACCCCATGGGCTCTGCGCTGGGCAGCCCAGCTTCTGAGAGCCAGCAGGCAGGGAGCAGACCTGCCGGGTCAGGGGTCACACATACCCAGGGGAGCCTTTGAAATGGCACTGCTGCTGCTTTCATGCTTTCCCTTTTACCACCAAAGTACAGCAAGGAACGTGCTATGCAGTAATTGCACTGCTCTGCCCCACGATGGAGCAGCGTCCTGTGCCATTCTTGGTGTAATCCTTCTGATTCCATGCATTGAGGTGCTCTGTAATTACGCTAGAAGGATGCTTCAGAAGGAAGATTTAAATGCATTCGTTATTCTCGTCTTCTTCGCAGCTCTAAGGGTTTTCAAAACCTGCTTTCTAAACCCCATTCCCTACTGCAACAGGTCTGTATCGCTTATGCAGAAGTACCTAGAAAATGAAAAAGTTTAATTCAGGAAACCAGGAGAGCCACCAGCCTCAGCAGCAGCCCTCTTTAGAGGGACAAAAAATGACTGCAGCCCAACTTCAGTGATCATGAATGAGGTTATGAGGGCTTTAAGTGTGCCTGCATCCTCCCCAGAGCCCCGCCTGGCAGGATGCTCTGCCTCACACCTCCCCGTGCACCGCAGCAGCAGCCTCTGCCCACTGAGCATTAACCATGCAGAATGCAGCACCAGCACTCGTGGGATGTCAGCAGTGCTGCAAAGCAGACAGCTCCCAGCACAGCTCTATCCCATGTCACAGCCCTGCTGCTTTCTCCAGACATCTGCTGAGGGACTGAACTGCAGCTTGCTAACTTCTTTCAACAGTTATTCCCTACCATCAGAAATTCCATGTCAAGTAGCACAACTTCACGTGTCCAGCCTGCACCTGTCTCAACACAGGGTTTGTTTGAAGGCATATTTTCCTAGAGTGCCATAATGCTCAGAAAATACTCTTGCTAGTGGTCGGCCATAGGAAGTCAAGTATGGTTTAGAACCTGTTGTGTAGCAGAGCGTGTTATAATAAAAAGTTGCATAAGCAATTTTGTGTTCCGACTGAAAAAAAAAATCAGGCCAGTGTTTCAGCCAAACCAACTCTTACGGGAACGCCTCTGGTGGTTGCTCAATCCAAAGCAGGAATGAATACGCCTGCACCAACGTCTGCATCTCCTGCACGAGCTCAGACCTGCCTGCTGACTGCAGAGGGAGAGCCTGGGGGAAGCAGAGGGCTGTGCTTCCTGCTGCTCTCTGGGGAAGGAAGTGGCTGCAGAAGTTTGAGTCCATGAGGGAAAGCTTTTTCACAGTGTTATTTCAGCATCAGGTTTCTCCTTGAGAAGTAAGGTTACGTGGTCCTTAGAAGTACCATCCTCCTGCAAAAAGGCAGGATGGACGCAATCATGGCACGGCCAGGCCAAGAGCAAGTCCTTGCGAGGAAACCAGCACTCTTCTCCATACAGGAATCACCTGCATGGGTAATACTGTGCTTGCAGCCTCCAGACAACATCAGTACTTGGATCACAAGGCCAAAAAAATTAGCTGGTGGAAACCCCTAATTCTGCCATACTGGTTGGGAATACAAAGCTCTAATTAGAACAAATCACAGCCTAGAGAGCTGGAAGGCAGGAGGAAGAGGTAATTATTCTGATGAAGAGTTTTGAAAGAAACACAAAGCCCAGAAATAATAATAAAAAAAAATAATAGAATAGGACTATCAAGAACTTGGTCAGCATTCCTTCATCTGAAGAATGCAATACAAGCAGCAACCCAACAAAATGTGCATCCTCAGACAGCCCTGTGGAGCTGCAGCTTCCAGCACACCTCCGCCTACAGACTCTGCTGGCTGCACAGGGACACTCTGAGTGAGGACAGAGGGCCTCTGCAGCACAGCCAGCACCACTGGCAGCCCACAGCAGGCAGCCCGAGCAAACCTCAGGAGCGCTGACACCAGAGGCACGGTTCAGCAGGGAGCTGGGGGAGCTGACACCACCACGTCGCGCCCACAAGTTCCCATGTGTGTGCAATTAAGCAAAGAATGCCTTATTTGGCAGATTATTCCAGCGGCGCTCGCTTTGCCCAATGCCATACTCGAACTTGACAAACAGATTTGGTTTTGTAACAGCCTAGAGGCGCTTTCATCTTCGTCCACCTGTGCTATTTTAACTCAACCTCAGACCTGTAAAAATAAGCAGGACCAAATTCTTGTCTCAAGTGGCGTTTTTCTTCCAATCCTTTTTAAATGCATGAGCATGCACTCACTGATGAGCGGCACTAAGCAGACCACTTGGTGACCCCCATCCCTCACACATTCCCTCCTGCACACAAGAGAACGTAAAAATTAAACATAAGGACACAAGATGCCACATCCCTGTGCAGCTGCAGAGCAGTGTTGTGTTTCTGGATGCATTTGAGTGGCTCCTTTATTAGGAATAAGAACGCTTCCAGGCATACGAAGGCAACACAACTCTGCAGTGATTCGGTCAGGCTGAAGTTTAGGGGAACCATCATCTCTAATTATTAGCACAGCTTTGCTTCACCCAATAACAAATATCAGTAGTGACCCACACTGCGTGAAGCGCTCCGTATTTCTGCACTCCATGGGTGCAAATGGAGAAGGGAATATTATTTCAGGCAGCATACGGAGCACCAGTGCAGCGAAACCCAGCAGCACTGCTCATCAGTCACCGCCTGCCCTCCGACACGAGGCAGGCAGTCCAGCAGTGACTACAGCTGGAGCAGTGACAGGTCATTCTGCAGCCCGACGTCACAGCACAGCGCTCCCTGCTCGCCCTGCCCCAGCCCTCCTGCGTGCACCTGCTGCAGAGCTGAGCTCACTCCCGCTCACCTGCACACCCGAGCCTCTCAGACCACATCCCATTCAGCAGCAACAAGTTGCTGTGGCTGCGTCTGGCCCCACACAAACCTCACAGGCAGCTGCAGGCACGTTATCATTGCATGTACAGAGCCAGAGTCCTCTCCTTTATTCAGGAGGCTACAAATTCAACTAGCCCTCTAAGGCTGCACCTTGCCCAGCTGCCGTGTGCCAAGCACCTCACTGCATAAAACGTTACCACATTTAAGATGCACAAGTGCTATTTGCATGCGGCTGACAGGCGAGCAGAACCACGCTGCTCCTGGGATCTCTGATCCCCTGAGGAACAGCAGCAGCAGAATGGCTGCGGAGCCGACACCTCCCGGAATGCTGCAGGCCCCGGGCAGCCCCTTTTGGGCAGCACTGCATCTTGCAGCTCCCAGCATAGATGCCACGAGGCTGGCATGCAGACAGCACGGCCAAAATGCAAACTGCACCACGGAGGAAGGGGGGGGAAGAATGGAGGAGGGGGGGGAGAAAAGACGTCAGCGCAGACAGCTCCAGCGTTTCGCTACATGCACCCCTGCGCCAGCAGATCCCCTGCTCCGTGCCCTCATGCAGAGCTGTGCAGCAAAGCTGGTGGGATTACAAGCTTCTGAGGAGCATGCAATAGGAAGGACATGATTTCATAAACATCGCAGAAGTCACAAATAACAGCACAAATCAGCATTGCTTAGGGGAGGCCAGAGCGATGCAGCCTACCTGCAGGGGCTGAATGGATCATCCATGACTATGACAGGCTCTGGTGGGTTTAGATGTATTCCTGAACCTCCTACTTAACAGCTCAAACTCTGCCTTTTCCACTCTACCAACTCAAAATGGAGGCACATGCAGGCTGAGAGACCTCAGCGAGCTTTCACTGAGCTTGTGCTATGACCTAAGCCTGCACGCAGAACGCAGAAACTTCGCCCTCGGACTGCCGGCACTGAGCATGTGCTGTGACCCTCCCTCGGCCGCACGCCGCTCCCCACGCAATCAATCTCAGCCCGCCGGTGCCGCGCGTTCGGCAGGAGAAGGCTGCGGCTCCGCCAGCCAAGCTAGTGTGCAGGGAAGTGGGGCCTTCGCCAGGGGCTCTGGGACAGCCGACGCGCTGAGCCCGAGACGCGCCTCGAGAGCTTTTATTTTTTTCCCAACTGCAGTTCGTGATTGGCTTCTGAAAAATAGCAGCAGTTGAAAAGCTCAGAGGCTTCTGCGGATACGAGTGACAGCAGCTTCACGTCGCCACACACGGCAGCACACCGATTCCCCTTCGCTCTCCCTCGTTCTGCCTTTATTTCCCTTCGTTCTGCCTTTGCTCTCTGCCTGTCCCTGCAGCCGTCACAGCCCGGAGCGGCGCTGCCAGCAGCACAGCACAGCACAGCCCTGCCACAACCCCAGGAGCTGCCCAGCCTGGATCTCCGCTGACACTTCCTCCTGCATGCTTCCACGCTGGCATTCCTGCTCATTGGAGTGATTATGAGCAACATTCTTAACTATATGCACAAGTTAATCGTATCCCTTCCCCCTATGGCATAAGATGATTCCATGAGAATCCCTGTCTCCACATCAGACCAGACACTTCAGTTTCATTCCAGGCTACAAAGGGACAACAAGTTTGGTGATAATGAACTTTAGAAACAAAACAACTCAGTCCGAGCAAAGCCAACCAGGCCACGAATAGTCACAGATTTCCTCTCCCAGGCACCCATCCCAGGTGGATATACCTGTGCTCCTCCTGCCCTACTGCCACCCCAAGGCTTCCTGCTGCCCACCCTGTGCCCCTGCCCCATCCTGGGGATGGGGAACCAATCCAAGCAAGCCAAGTGGTAGCTACCATGTGCCTACAGGACCCGCTGGACCCTCCCACAGCTCCCTCGTCAGCCCAAGGATCTGGGCCCTGGCATACAGGATGGATGGACCTGGCTCAAACACAAAAGAGAGGAAGGTAAACTCACAGGCAGACTGACCACATTTCCCCATCTACTGACAAGAACAACATAGCTACCCCATACACTCTGCACAGCCCCTACCAGCGCTGCACCTTTAAGTCAGAAGATTTAGGAACACAGAAGCACCTAGCCTCCACTTCAACGACGGCTGAAAGGCACTTCTGGATTCGTTTCTTCTCATTCTGGATTGCTTTATTGTGCTTGAGCTGACAACACGTACTTGAGAAAAAGCTGTCTGCCATTATTTCATCCAGAGATAACCTCACAGACACAGAACCAACGTGCAGCACATGCCATCAGTAGGGGTGCTGTGAGCCAGCAGGCACAATGAGCACAGTGCTCAGCACCGCCTGCTTCCTGCCCCGGGAGCACCATACACACAGACCTTCTGTATGCATCTTCCTGATGGTATTTAAAATTGTTCAACTCTTTCCTTTTTCTAAATTGCACTTAATATATGCTGCAGAAATTGTCTTATTTAAACAAACCGTGACACAAACTGTCATAATGTTCTACTAAGTGCAAGCATAATGGGAACTCATTTCAAGGCTCTGCTTTGAGACATAAGGATGGATACGTCTAAGTGGCTGTTTCACCCTCACACAGCCCTAGGCACTGCAATATGCATAGAATCAGAATATTCTGACTGCTAAAATGTAACCAGACAAAAGGATGGAACAGGAGAGCTCCCTACTCCCTTGTAGTCTCTGTTCACATTTTGGTTGTGGATGTAAGTTCCTTCTTGAACTTTGATTACTTGCTAAAGGAGGGCGTTCAGCACACAACTCCATGCTGGCTTCCTGCCTTCTTAAGACACACTTTTCTTATCTGTTCCTAGGCCTGAAACTTGTATTTCATCCGCCGTGTTTCCCATTGACAGGAGAAGGAACAAAAAGTTGATTCAGCCTTCTAATAGAATTCTCCTTGCAGACAAGGAAGGAAGTAATCAGATTTATAGGTCCTCTCACTCAGCTCCCTTCTCTAATATCCCCCTTGTCTAGCAAACAAATTATTTTAAAGTACTGAGTGTAAAAAGGGCATTCTTTCCCAGCTGGCCGCCCCTTCAGAGGGGATACTGCACAATGGAGAGCCATGAACGCAGTTCACACCTGCCTGCAAGCTGATTAACACTCAGCTCAAGGTGTCACCACTCATTTTGACTTTTATATTCAACTATCAGACTTTTCTCACTGATGTGAGGATTACTGAAAGGAAGAGTGTAACCTTTCATCAAAATCCATAGCACAAAACCAGCTTCCCATTGTCTGTGAAGAAAAGTTACCTGCAGACACACAGGGCTCCCATCCCATCCAGGCCTTGGGACATCTGTTAGCACACCAGAGCACTGAAAGTAACCGGATTCCCAACACACCGAGAGGCAAAAACATCAACACCTTATGTGGAGTACAAATTGAAAGCACTCAAAGGGAAATACAACTTTGTAATGCAATCCACAGCCCAAGGCAGCTCGGGCTAAGAGCATACCCTACCCCACACCGCTACAGTCCAGCCGGGCAGGATTCATGGCCGCATCCTGAGCTGTACCTGTAACACACATGTGCTTCAAGCCACAGAAAGAGTCTTCCATGTTTTCCACGTGACATAAAACACCAGAGGAGAAAGTCAAATCAAGCTCAAGACAAAGTTCTGTTGTCATGGTAGGATACTTCCACTTCCACAAGCCAAATACAGCTAGAAGAAGGTACCAATAAAGAAGCACATGTTGTAATGCAATAGCGAACAGTTCAACGTGGGCCAAAGCAGCCCAAAGTCAAGCCTTATTCCAAACATCCCAAGGCCAAGACAAAATAAGCTTAAATGAATAAGGTATGGCTGCAAGCAAAGAAAAGACACCGAGAGCTGGCTGCTCTGAGTAATCAGCTGGGCACTACGTGCAATGCTTTGTCACCTCACTGAGCAATTCAATCTCTGACATTCTCCATGTAGGAATACTCAGAAGAATTAACAGCTATTTCCACATAAAATGAGCTTAGACCTGCCTGACAGCTCTGGCACAAAGGGCGTTCTGCAATGATTAAACAGCAAACTCCAACACCAGTGCAAGTAGTCCATTCACTGTTCTCTACCTCAAAATCAAAATGCACTGAAAAGCGATGAAGTTAAAACAGGGGTCAGGTGTGAAGCCAAGCATCAGAGATGTACCACAACAAACGTGGTGTGTGCCTGGTCTTCTTGGACTTCTCCAAGAAAACACACAAATGGCATTAACAAAAGCCACTTAACATAATATATGGTAAGATACCAGCAGACTTGATTGTGCTTTTTTCTCCCTGGAGCTCAGCAGCATACACTACTAGCAAGATTGCCTCCTAGGGACCTATACTGACAAAACTTGCTATCAACACAGACTGAATCAATTAAAGGAGTGTACTTAATCCGATATCCTGCCTCAGACATACCAACAGCTTAAGACACTTCAGAGTAAAGTACAGGAAACCTCAGAAATAGGCAATTATGTAATAACACACACAGAGTTTCCTCACAACTGCAAGCAGTTAGTGGCAGGCTATGCCCTGAAGCAAGAGGATTCACATTCCATTGAAAATTGTTCATCTACAATGTAACAATGCATTTATTTATTATTTGTATGCTTACCTAATTAAAGTAACTGTTGTTCTCAACAGTATCACCAGAAATTGAGGTCCACAAGGTAACTGTGTTTTCTGTGTTGAAACTATACTACATTCAGCCAGCACAGTCCTCACCAAGTCCCATCAATCTTACAGGCAAGCACTCACAGAAAATGCCCCTAGATAGGAGACTCCTTAGGACAGGGCTTGTAAGGCTGCTCTGGGTTCACAGAA
Source organism: Bambusicola thoracicus (assembly GCA_002909625.1). NCBI lineage: Eukaryota > Metazoa > Chordata > Aves > Galliformes > Phasianidae > Bambusicola > Bambusicola thoracicus. Next base: position 48,203 of record PPHD01000164.1, on the reverse strand, counting down.
CTAAGCAGATGAAAATGAGCTAAGCATCTGGACTTGACGATAAGGAAGGTGTGAACCTAGCTGATAAAGGCAGCTCGGATAACACCCAGGAGGATTGCAAGGACTCCATGGACCAGAAGAGTGTGCTGAACACACCTCCTTCACATAGGCTTTAATTGCTATAGAAGTTCCCTCTCTATCTCAACTTCTCTCAAGGTCAGCAAAGCATCAAGTAGCTACTGGTAAGGGACCCCACAGGGGCATTTACAGGTAAAAGCACGTCTTCCACATTTAAAAACTCTCAATATGATTTCATGGAAGTGAAAGCTTCAGCACTGCTTACTACAAGATGCATTTGTATCTTACAAGCATTTTCCACACTGTGTGCTTACCCAACAAGATACCTAACAACTCCTGCTAATGCTTGCACCCTCTAAAAATAAATCCACAGATCTAAATTGGGTACTTCAGTGTTTATCAGGCACTATTTATATACATACACACACAAACATACAATTTTTTAATATATATTAAATTATACGGGTATAAAAACAGACACCCATCCAGCAGGAACAGGTAGCTTCTCCTCCACATTCCCTTCTACCCCAATTTCCTATCAGCATCATGCGTGATTTCAGTTTTTTTCCCCTTTGAAAGGTTTCCCGTTCCTGCAGGCTCAAATCTGTGGTAAAGGTTGCCTTGAAAAGTCACTTCCTTACCTTGTCTCTGGATTATAGCCCAGTATGTAGAAAAATGAATCCACTCTCGCTTTAAACTCTCTAGCAGCAAAAATGTCAGAGAAATGGGAGATGTTACACTTTCCCCTGAAAGAAAGAGGGAAGATGGCATTAGAGTTCTGTTGTAAATAACAGTTGCTTTAATTAAACACCAGGGCAATGTGTGCGTGAGTCACAGTTCTCATGTGCAAAATCTAGAGACAAGCCTGTTTAACAAGACCCAAGCAGTTTCATCCCATGGTGGCGAGGGAGGACCACACAGCATGTCAGACTGCACAGCACAAACCCTCATTAATTCCCATTCAGCCAACACGCTCCTGAAGAGTCCCACCTCCACCTGGTAGAGAGGCAAACAGTACCTGCCCTTGCAATACAATCATGAAAATGCCTTCTCTTTAGGGTTTATGCAGTCTTTTTACAGCTTCTTTCTTCTTTAAGTCTTTGAGGAAGCATCTCAAGTTCTACTACCCACATGACTTGGGAAGCTGGGCTTTTACTTAGAAAGCTACACAAACTTCCAGTTCAGAACATTTTCAGACAACTTCAAAATTGGTTTGATCCTTTCGAGTACAGAAAACAAACCACAGAACAGCAAGAACAGCAAACTGCTTTGAAACAAACTCTCCCGCACAACCTCAAGTGCTGAAAGTGAAGGAAAAACACCAGGAGGAGCAGCACGGTGAGCAGGAGCTGGAAGGCAGAATCCATACGGCTATCCCGAGAGCTGCACCACTGTCCTTGTGATGGCCTATAATTCTCAGCCATTTACCTTTCTGGCAAAGGGCAAAGCTACAGTGAACGCTGCATGTCTCATGCCATGCTGTAATGGAATGTTAACAGGGTCCACCATGAAGATCTCCCACAGAGAAACACTGAAAAACAAACCTGGTCTCTAGTATTTATTTTATCCCTCATGCCTGAATTCAGCTCCCCAGTTTGCTCCTGGTAAGGGGTATTTGTTTTGGTATTTCACGTGAAAGGTAAAGCTTAAGTTTCCTCCCAATAATTTGCCTGACAGTCAATAACAACAGTTGGCCAAATAAACTTGTATAATCCACATTCAGGAAAGCAAGACACTATTTCAGAGAAGTAGCACTACATATTACTAGAGGGGATCCACGAGTATCTTTTAGCTCTATGTTTCTGCTGGTTAGAGCAGAAGATTGAAAGCTACAGTTGCTGGTTTTATTTCCTAGCTTGTCATCAACTCACTGTGTGACCAGAACCATTTGTTTGCAGAGAGCACAAAAATAATCTCATTTCATAGAAAATAAATTAGAGTTTCAAGTTAACCTTGCTTCCAGGCGTCACAATACGTTCTGCTGCTGTATGCTCTCCAACTGTAAGAGCCCTGGGTGCGATTACCCTCACGTGCCTTGTACACTAAAACTTACTTACAAGCATTAATTACAATTTGCTAAATAAAATCAACAGAAGTAAATCTTTATCCTGCAGAGGTGCATCGGCACCTTTAGATGCCATCTACAAGCCTGTAAGATTAATAAAATGGGAAATGCAGAAAAGCATCCTTCACTATCTCCATAAAGGAAGAAGGAAAGGTTATTTTCCAAGTTTTCCTGGTACACAAACGCCCCATCTGTACCTTTTTCTTTAAGCAAGAGAACAGCAGGAACATAGAACCGAAGCTAGAATATTCCCATGGAAATTCCCCACGCACAGCTCAGTCTCTCTGTATTTAAGGTACAATCAGATTCCCAAGGCTGGTTCCTCCAGACCAGCCCACCTCCTGCTAACTCCTTCCCAAGCCCACTGATTTAACACAGGATGGCTGCCTTCTGCAACACGAGGACTGTGCCGTGGCATCGCACAGGATTACAGCACAGCACGGGAATGTTTCAAGTTTATCAAACATCCTCTAATATGCAAATCAAATATTTCTTCCCACCCTTGTGACAGAATTTGCTGCAAGTTTGTCTTTTAGCAGCTTCAGCAAAGTGACTCTGAACAAAGAAAATGTCTCCAGATGGTCCTGGTGAAACACCATCTGAGCATTATTATCAGAGAGATTATTCAATTTGCATTCTGACAATATCCATGCATGTTTGGCACGTTGAAAATCTGCTAAAAATAATGCCTCACGATTCCTATTTGGAAACAGTAAGTAATGGTGCATCCCTCTGCTTGGCCAAAGGTCAGCAGCTTCAGTTCAGCTCTCAGTGGGCAAAGAGGGCAGCAACCCCCTGGGAAGGGGAGCGTGCAGGGAACAGTGCAGGAGCCCATTAGCTCCTGTCTGTGCAGCCAGCTTTTAATGGAGCTCTCAGCCGAGCTTCGACAATGACAAGCGCCTCAGAGCTAAAGTCTTTAATGCAATTTATCAGGGCTGCATGCTAACAGTCACTTTCCAAAGAGACGCTATTGTTAATGGTGAAATCAAACACGGAGGAGGGAAGGGTAGTATTTCTGCAGGAGCTGGCAATAATCTAAATTTGCAATGATGGGAAACAATATCTTCTGAGCAACATTGATTAACTGGGATTAAAATGAGATTGTAGAATTACAGCTCCTTCTTGAACGAGAACAGATAGCACAAGTTAATTACTGCAGGAGATGAGGAGAAAGCTGAGCAGTATGCTAATGATCCCCAACCAAACCAGGAAAGGCACCTCTCTCTCAGTCAGGCTTTTCTCATCCAGCTCAGAGATGCTGCACCACATCCTCTGCAGCTTACCTGAGGGCAGCAGCGTGGTAAGTGTCGACATAGTCTGAAATGAAGAGCTCTCGGTTCTTGATAACTGGGTCTGTAATAACAAGCTCTCGTCCAGAGTCTGCCAGAAAGCAAAAACAAAAAGCCTCACCAACACATCAGTTACAAACGGAAAGCATCCACCTTTGCCATCACGCAGGTGTTTCTTACGGCTCAAAGTCAGAGGATGCTTCTCAGACAGATCCCTCAGTGTTATATTGGCAAACACTCGAATTTTTCCACGTAGCCTGCAAGGCAGGGAAATAACGTGGTACCCATCTTTGCATGCCAACTTCCCTGCTGTGTCTGAACTGCTGAAGGGAAGCTACGTTCACTTTTTGACAATGTGTTTATGATCCCCATGTATAAAGTTTTAAAGAAATTAGTGAGAAAAGAGTAGGTTCGTGCAGCTTTTGCTTAAAGCACGGGCCAAATATCCTTAATGTCTCCAGAAAGGAGAAGATATGCTCAGTTTTATATCATTATGTGGCAAAAAGATGCTGTGTTGCACATTTTAAGCATCAATTTTGTCATCACTATTCACCTAAGAGTATCTTCAGAACCTTAACTGTTGCCTCAAGGAAATTCAGCAATTACAGTAGAAATGTTATGTCACCCCTAGAGGCAAGAGATACACGACGCTGGAATATGTACTTAAGTTTCCTCCCCTGCTGCTATTAAACCAAAGAACACAATTGTTTTTGCAAAGAGAAAAGGGGGAAACTCAGCTAAGGTGCTACAAAGGATCCAATGCTGTTTTCATTTTCTATTCTCTAAGACTTTAGCATATGACTGTACAATTTAAATACACCTGAAACACATCTGATTATAGCTACTGTTACAGGACTTACATTGGTTGGAACAAACAAGGCAAGTAAACACCATCACCCATCTTCTAATGCCTTGTCCTCATCAGCAGCCTTTGCTTCACGTCCGTATGCAAAAGTATCATTGCTTTCCAGACTGTTAAAACTTAAAATTCAGAGAACAAGTAAAGGCCTTACTCTAGAGAGCCTAACTTACCATTCTCATTGTGTCTGTCCTGAACCAAATGCTGATAGACTGAATCTGGGACTTCAGACTGGCGATAGTACCATTTGACATTCATAAGGAGATGGTCCCGTTTACTCTGAAAAAGAAGATCTAAAGGCATTACTAAAAAGGAAATCAGGCTGCATCTGACAAAGTCTTCCAAAGTACAGTATTTCTTTTCACACTGAAGTCTGAGGTGAGGCTCAAAAGGAAGGAAAGCAGATTTCTATGGCCAGGAAACAAGGGCAACGTGCTAATGACAGACTGAATTGCAGAAGACAGGAATCTACTCCATTCTCACGCAGCTGTATCTCTGTATCAGACCAGAAATACAATGGATACATTCACAAAAACTAAACAAGAAAAGGAAGGGATCAGATAAAAGGCTGGAACTTGGGGCCTCACGCAGCACGATCCCAGACAGCTCATTCCTACAAACCAGCCAGATATACAGCCCGACACAGAACACCACAATTCAATGACACCACACTTAACAGTTGCAACCAACAGACACTGGGGACAGATGGCTTCAGACACCATCGTAAAAGTTCCTTATTACACTCCCAGGCACCAACGAACAGGAAACAGGATGCTGTACTTCAACCCCAATAATTACAGGCTCCGGATGCCTATAACATAAATGGTACCAGAAAGACAATAGCAAAATTTACATAGAACCGTATCTCCCCCAGGAGTACCTTCTGCTTTTGAGCAACCAGCTATCAGTTTGTTGCTCTTAGGAGGAAACAAGCCTAAATGCCACTTCAAAGGAATGTTTAGATCCATTTATGACAGTTTGCTTCAGTTCGTCTCTGGTGCCTTCTGTAGTCACGTCTTCCTGCTACTCCCAAACACCCAATGAGTCAGAGGGAGGCCTAAGGGGAAAGGAGCAACCCCAAAGGAAAGGAGGCAGCTGCAGCACCACTGGGCTCTGGGCCACAGCTCTCTGCATCACTCTGCTCTCACCCCTACCTCTCCATTTAATGGTTCATTAATAGGGTACCAGGCCAGAAAGCTCTCACTGTCACTCCTGTCCACATCAGCCTTGTTGGTGCAATAATTTCCACCAATTACGCCCAATAAACAACACGAAAATCCTTCCACTGCATCCACATTCCTCAAAGCCTTTCATTAAAAGCACTTGTAATGCCACGCAAGAACTGCTAGTGGCAGCATTGTGCCAGACAAAAGTGCACTGCTCCAGCTCATGTGCTTTTGTGCACCGAGTGCACAAAAACACTCCGGATCACAGCAGATGCACTGAGTAAGCCTGAACTTCTGGGTGTTGAACAGCACATTTGCAAGCAAAGACAAAAAAAAAGCTCGTCTAATGTATAGAAGAAATCAAACGGGCAGAGACTGGGAGGTAGAAATGGTGCTGCCTGCTGCACGCTGAGGTTGAACAGAGCAGGGTAGGCAGGGACAGCTTACACTGAGCAGGAGGACCCCAAGCTTCCATTCACCCCACTACAGCCCATCGCCTTTCAACAGCAGGCACTGGGAAGCGCTGCAGAGGAGACCCAAACACCTGTGCACATGCAGCCATGACGAAGGGAGACTACAAAATTCAGTGTTGCTGGGCTCTCTCCAAGCCAACAAGCATCGTTTTGCCTTCTTAAACCCACAGCCTGAGCCTGCCTTGGCGCACAGAGGCCTGTGGGCACTGCTCTGAGGTGCCAGGCCACCAACTCCTGTGACACACTGGGGACTCCACAAGGATGTGCACACAAACGAGCAGGCAGGCCCTCACCCATCAAGTGGGACTGTTTGTGCTGTGAATGCCATTACACACCGAGACTGCAGACAGCTGCACGTCAAATCCGGAACAGCAGAAACCACAAACAGAAGAGCTTTCTGGTGTCTCTTTCAGGCCAAAATAGATTCCTGGTGCTACACAGCTCCAAGCTAAATGAAAGAACTCACCTGGGGTTCTATCGCTGCTGCTTTGGGCCTTTCTCCCTTCCCTCCCACCTCCCTTTTTCTAAGTATGATCCAGTTCTGGACGTGCAACAAGATCAAGACAAATCTGTAAATGGATTAAGGCATCCCAGCGCACAAACATCTGCTTGACCATTTACCAATCAAGGCCTCCTTTAAGGGCGTGCAGTGGAACAAAATTGTGCGGGTCCCCCTTAAAAACCACACAGGCACTGATTTCCACAGCATTTGCAACACCTCCAAGGTGCTGGTCTTCTTACAGAACACTTCAAAACAGAGCTCTGACACATTGCAATTCACATCTGAAGAGATTTCATGTCCTCTCCCCGGCGTTATGAGTAACCAAAGCGCGCAAACGGTCACAGATGTCCCGCAGATTCTCTCAGAGGGATTTGAGCAGCATCCTTCATTACTTGCCCTATTTAGCTACCACGCTCAATCACAACTAGCTTTGGAAGCAATATACCAAATGCTGGAGCTGACAGATGGGCGCGCTGGGGCCGGTGAGCAGGAGCTGTTTCAAAGGAACAAACAGCAAAATGGAAACACGGAGCAGAACATCTTTCCCTTCAAACGTGTTTTCAACAACCATTTTTTAACATGAGGAAAAAAACCCACCAGGATTAATCCTGAGCTACGCAGGGTCTCCGTGTTATTGGAATAGACGCTAAATATTTTAACAGCAACTTCACTGTTCAAACTAAAGGTCTCACGCGTTGTAGTATAGGAGCTCCCATAGAACCCCACACAAAAGCAGCTAAAATGGACGATTTAATTCATTTTTAACACTGCAGATTAATTCGCTCCCTTTGGGACAGTGTTTGTCCTCCCAGAAAACTATTTCCCTCCATGCAAACAGCTCTAGTTACGCCTCGAGACACAGCTCTGGCCTGCTCCAATACCACTGTAATTCAACTTCTTCCACTTATCGACCCATGCAGCCGTCCCTGCTGAATCACTGCCTGCATCTCTGCTCCCGCTGTACAGGTATTCCAACACTTACTCAACTCTGACATTTATTAATGTTTGAGAGGAGGGTGTGTGGTGGGGAATGGGGAGCAGTCGTGTCAGATCCCCTGGGCAGAGGGGGCGAGGGAACAGAGATGAGAATGGTGGGCAATGAGGAGCTACAGAAATACAGCTAGGATCCCTTTCGTCCCCACTCTGCCACAGCATGTGCAGTTCCACGTTCTGAGGATATCTTCTTCGAGGCTGCTTGCTAATTAAATAATAAGAATCCTGAACAGCTGTTTGTAAGCCAAGGAAATTCAGCTTGGAAATACAAAGGTCATTACTACAGATGAATGTTATTTTTGCAGCTTGATTATTTAATTTAGATGCACTCATATTAACAGCTATCTCAATTACTCCTTGCAAGCACAGTAGTAATGTCAAAAAGCGAGTGCTACCAACATGCTGCAAGAAACAAATGCTGAAGAGGAGCACTAAGCACAGCAACACGCTCCTCCATCCCCCAAACAAGGGGACCCCAGAAGGCAGCCCCGCTCCATTCCTGCCCTCTTAACCTGAACCAACACAAAGCCTCACAACCTTTAAACCCCTGAGTGTTATCTAATGGCTATTCCATCTACAAGAGCTTTTCTAATAGAAACATGCCTTGATGGCTTATCTCTGTGCACAAGGCAGGCCACAAAGCACATCGGCTTGATTGAGCACAGTAATGGCAGGCAGGAAATGAGAAGGCTTGGTTAAGCCGCGGATAATCGATCAGTGTATTCAGTGAAGTGTGAGCTGAGAATAAGCTGCCTGGGGTATCAAATATTGCTGTTTCCAGGGTAAGGTCCCATTTCTGTGATCTATGCAGGAGAAAGAATAATTTATTGACAAAACAATACAGGATTTTTTTCCCCGCAATGTCTTGCTCCTGACATTTTGCTATTGTTTACAGCAGGAATTTCTCTCCTGTCTCTTTTATTCACAAGTTGGACAGACAAAACAGCTTCTAGGATTCATGAAGCCACCTCAACGCTCTGGAAATTAATCCAGTCTTGTGTACAAATAACTGTGAGATGGAGAACAGGTCTCACGCTCTCCTCCCCTGAATCCCGTCTGTTCCACTCGGCTGTGCAGTGCACATGCAGCCCTGCAGCAGAGAACACAGGCCTGAGGCTCCGAGCCACCCTGCTATCCTGGGAATGTTATTTAGTCTATCAAGTTTGAAGCAGAACTGTTAGTAATCATGTAAAGCAGTATGGACAGCTTATTTGTAGGCCGGTGATTCCTGCAGAAGGAGGTGGGGGGGAGCAGACAGGTCCCAGATGCACACCTGTAAATCTCAGTCTGCACGTATACTTAATGCACACATCTAAGTACAAACCAGCCTACATCTTTTTACAATAGCAAAGCGGGGACTTCTCTTTGTAAAGCCAAAAGCAGCCTTAAAACATAACTCATAACAGGCTGCGAGGCTGCGCTTAGTGCCCTGTGGGGAGGTGGACGTGCAGCCAGATCCTCCACACCCAGCTACCAGGGCTGGAGCCTTTGTGAAAACACCAGGTGATGTGTTACTTAGCCGCATGCTAATTCACGGGAGCCTCCATATGTTGTCTCCTAGCGTGGGCGGCTTGGCATTATAGTTGCTAGACTGCCTTAAAAAGGAAAAAGCTACAGCCTTCAAAAGAAGCATACCATCACAACTCGCTGTGATACGACAGGTTCTGGCGGGTTGGCTGTAGCAGTCACAAGGCAGGAATGCCAGGGCATTGACGACAGACAGGAGAAGATGAGAAAGACCCATCAGAAATAGCCTGATAAATAGCACTGGAAGATGGCAGTGGCCTTAGTGAGTTAAGCGGTGAAATCTGTCTCCTAAGGATCTAGGTCAGCATGGCATTTCACGGCGCTTCAGCTAGATGTGCTTTTAAGACAAAGCTCAGCAAATTGAGCTCTCTGAAAGCGTTTCCTCTTCCCTTTTCTGTCTGCTCGTCACAGCCCTGCTTCCCCTCCATCCAAAACTTTAACCAAAAAAAAAAAAAAAAATCAATACAGATTTGAAGTTACCAATCTCTCTTAATTTTATTTAGTGCCGCTCATTAATCATCCCTTCCCCCACTATTCCTGCTTTCCAGATGTCCAAAGCATCCTGAAACAATTAAGCCAAAAAGCAACCCCAGTCACCCAAGAGCCAATACAGAGTTAATACTAAACCAAAACATAACCCAGCATCATGCAAAATGTGGCTCCAGCTTCTTCAGACAATCCTGGCAGCGAAGTCAGCACACGGCCCTGTGCAAACCCCAGGCACTCGCCTGCTGGGCAGCTCCCCAGGTACCCAAAATCACCCTGATAGAAACAAGACCACAAAGGAAAAGCCCTGAACTCCTAACAATGCTCTTCTCTAAGATAACCCTCTCTAATCTATCGATAAGAACTTCACGCTCCAAGAGCCAGAAGCAGACCTGGAGAGCATCATCCTCCATGTACCTCCACCGCTTCTCCTGCTAATTATTTTCTCTCCATTTTGAGAACAATGTCCTGTAATCATCTGCTTACAAATGAATGCCAAGGGGTGCATGTCAGCAACACTGGGGCTGACATCGATCATGCTGAATGCCAACAACAGGATAGCCATCTGTGGATTAGGTACCATATGAAAGGGAAACAAGGAACAGATGAAAATACCATGAGGCAAATTGCTGTTCCTTGCCAGGACCAAAGCCCAAGCAGAACAATAGCTCTAATAAGAGACGTGCCACGAGCCAAGTAAAAGTTATGCCTGTCTGTGTGAATCTTGGAAAAACAGCAAAAAAACAAGTCTGAAACAGCAAACGGAAACAGTGTGCTTACACTTCACTAATTTGAAATGCGGTTAAAGAATAGGCAACCATCTAAAATCATACCCTCTGATAACACTTCTTAAAGGTACAGGGCCATCAAAATAAAACAAAGCATCTTGCTGTCTACCAAGACCAAAGAGAAATATGCCAAAAATCAACCTTGTAAGTTATTGATCCATGTTAGCTAATTACTTTCAGAACAACATCGGTTAGCATGTGTAAAAACAGCCTGTGCAGTTATATACTAACACATGCAAACCAGAATTGGCCAAAATGAGACTGTGGGTACCTGAAAACTGGGACCAGATGGCCAGAGGGGCCCAAACAAGAACCTTAATTTGCACCTGCATTTCTTCGTCACCTTCACCTCTCAATATTAATACCACCATCCCCACTTCCAGCTGGTGGCCAAAACAGAGGACCAGAAACCAGCACACCTACATTCCCTAACACATCAAGTATCAGGGATTAAATACTTACTATTAAATATATATTTTTTCCATAGGCTTTCAAGAGCAGAACAATCCAGAAAACCAAACTGCCTCATCCAGGTTTTCAAGGAGAAAAGAACATGACTCATCTCAGGTAACGACCACAAGCCGTTTGTGCATCTTAAATAAACTGCAGTATTTCATCCACAAACTTTCATGCTTTACTGGAAACAAAGCTGCTTACTGTGGCAAGACCTAGCAAGTTCCCTGTTTACGTGTAAACGGAACGCACTTATGGACACCGCTACCATTAAAACCTCAGAGCAATTCTAACTGAGGAAAGAATTTCATCCTGTGGAAAAAAAAAAGCAGTTACACTTGAAAACTGACATGCTTAAAATAAAACTATCATAAGATCTTCCGTGAAGGTTCTGGGTCACTGCTTACTACCTCATTTAATCCCTTTGTGGTATCTTTCTGCTCCGTTTCCCTTTTATGTTCTCTGAATCCCATCTGTGGTTCGTGGTGTCAGACGAGCTGAGCAGAGGCATCAGTAACCGCCCTGTAACAGCAAAGCTCCCCACAGACAGCCTGCCAGGGCTGGATGGCGGTGTGTCCACACCGTTTTTCCTCCTTATAAAAGCTTCTTTGGTTCAAAACACTTCCTCCCCACGCTGACCGCTCCTTTTTGGGGAAAAGGAGTGGCTGTCTATGCCAGTGAGTCCTGGTCAGCCAAGTCTGCATGCGGTTTGTGAAGGCTGTGTGGATGAACCTGGAGCAATCATGGAGCTGTGTGGCACAGCACAGCATTGAGCTCCTGGAACCCAGGGGAGACCTGTTGGGCCTGCTAGGCCTGCTCTGGGCCTGCTAGGCCTCCCTGCTCTGCTCCCGGCCTGTTGGGCCTCTCTCTCCGGCCTGCTCCAGGCCTGCTGGGCCTCAACCTGGGCCTGCTAGGCCTGCATGCCCACAGAACATCATTCCACACTCATACTGAACACATCTCAGCTGTTAATTCTACACACAGCATGAAAACTCCATGCCAAAAAAGCAAACAAAAAAAAAAGCTACAAACAGGGGTGTGAATTCATTAATAGGCCATAATAAAAAGCGGCCACTGCAGAAACCAGTAAGCACTGGTTTTGATAGCAGCATCTGTTCGCTGCTTCCACAAAGCCCTCTCTGATGACAGTGTGCTCCTTGCAGCAGATCTGGCAGTGGATTGATGGCAAACCTCCTTACCACACAGCCCTGTTAGCATTGCCACTGCTGCACAGCAAGTCGTACATCAAATACTCTGTGTCAGGCATAACAAGCAAACAGTTACCTGACAACTAATGGCATTACAAATGCATTTAACTAATCGTTGAATATATGCTCCGGTAATTAAATGCCATTAAGGATTTTTTTTTTTTAAAGCATTATCCTAAAGAAAAGCAATATTGAAATGAAGATAGCACTCAGAGCGTGCCTGACATTTGCCATTAAATGTCATTGATAGTGGATAGCTCACACCTAATTGCTGAGCACCACCAGCCGCAGCATCTATCACTTCCATTAAAAGAAGCACCACGCAGCGGTGGGACCGTTTGATGTCATCATATACAGTTTAAACAGATTTCTCACCTTTTAAATATCAAGGGGCCAAATTTTCTTTAACGCCTCTCTAAGGGGTTTGCCTTTCAACCAGGAGATACCAAGAGCTGAAAGGATAAAACAATCAGAAGACAGTTTACTCTACAAACCCAGCACTGGGCTGGAACAGTCACAGGGCTGTTAAAATATCACCTCGCTGTCTGGGGAATGTTATGACAGAGGAAACATTAAAGCACCTCTGCAATCCAGCTCACCATGGCAGCAGGCCGGCTTTTAAAATTACATAAAACACAGCAAAAAAGGGCTGATCAGCAGAATCTTGTGATGACTATTTTACCACACAATCAAATGCTGCTGCGGAGAAAAAGCAAAGTGTGTTTGGAACATAAATGCACAAAAGTAAATGTTTCCTCCTGCAGATTCTGGGAGGATGCAAACATTTGTTTATGAAACGGTCAGTTACTTAAAGCATTACATCCCCTAGGAAACCGCACCTAACATATGCTGTTCTAGAAAAAGCTGACATTTCAGACCAGGAAAAAAACAGTTTTTCACACATTCCATGTATTAGTGTGTTCAGAGATTGGCTGATAAACAAGGTCACACCATCACCTTAATGAAAATCACAGTGTCAGGAATGACTGTGAAATAAACCAGAGAAGCCATTCCGGAGAGAAGAACAGCAGCCTTAAAGGATGTTCATACTGCAGAAGACATGACTGTACCTCTCTGCCAGGGAGCTACAATAGACAGCTGCTATCTGCCACTCTATCAGTACCTAGCTTTAGCAACACAGGACATCATATCTTTTTCTTTGTATTTGTATGTAAATCAGTACTAAGTAAATACACCCCAAGCCAGATCCACAGGCTACAATCTAATCTAAACCAGCAGATTGGAAAGATGCCCTCCATTCATCTGGAAATAGCTTGATATTGAAAGTGCTAAAATCAGACATAACCACACCAGAGGACAAATGGATGTGTTTACCTGCTACGAGAGGAAAACGCTCAAAGGAAAAGTTGGGAGAGGGATACAAAGCTGAAAACCTTTCCTCAAGGTGCTGAAAGTCACATGTGACCAGACAGACAGATGAACCAAGATAGGAGTTATCTGAAATAAGAGACTTCTTTTCAAACACACCGTACGCATACCAGAGACACCATCTGCACCCTCATTTGAGCTAAGATTAAAGCGAACACAGACAGCCAAGCTAATAAACTATTCTAAAGCTAATAATTCGTCTTGGGCAATATAATCTGTAGAGCACTGTAACAACCAAGGCTGCTAACAGCTTCCTTAAAACAGCCGAGGTACTATTTCAGAAGGGAAGTGCTTTGAGAACTACTAGCAGTCCCATAAACCATTCCGTCCACCTACAGAACTCAAACCAGTTTGTACCAGAGCCATTTCACAGAACCCATCCTCCTCAGACCCAAATACCCTTGGCTCAGAAATCAGCACGTATTGCTACTGGAAGCTTACACCTCTCCCATTTCTCTAGGCACAAGGATTTATATGAAGCGTATCATGACGGCCCACTTCTGTTAAGAAATGACACTGAAAACAACAGGACACCTGGTAAAGAATTCTGCACACAGCATTACCTACAATTGCAGAAACTGGCAGAGTAGTTTACAAAAAGCAAAGTCACATAAAAGCAAATAAACCACCCTTACCAGCTATTACTAAAATTTATTAAGGAAACGTACATAAAGCCTTATTTGGCCGTTTTGGAGATGGCTCATCATTTAGATCACTTTTCTTTTATCAAACACCATTTACTCAGCATGCCTCACAAAATCGTTTTGAAAAGGCACCACAGCACAGCTCTTCCAACTGCATAACAGGAGTCTCACCTGCAAAAGGAATCCGAGATCATACGGCAAAACCGGACGCCCTCCCCCTCTTTGACACATACATTAGAGGGCAAAGCCTATTTAAAAACAATATTAAAGAATATATTCGAGAAATCTGAGCAACTGCCCTCTGTTTTGGCCATTTCACCTCCCTGCTTTGTACTTATTTGCTTGTACCACGTAACAGGGCACACGCCACACGCCCAAAGGCTCAGAGATCTGCAGGAGTGCTGTTGGGGCCTCCTGTGCTACCTGCAAAGAGAGGGAAAGGAAAGTCCCTGCTCAGCAGGAGCCTGACCTGGCAGGCCTGCAGCCACCTGAGCGCTGCTTACCTCGGCAAAGAGAAATAAAATATTCATGCCTTGGCTCCGGCTGCACTGTGACAAGCCATTTTCCAACACTTACATTACTGTGAACTGCAGCACCCCGTCCTACAAGTGATTTTCAATGAGCACGGTAACAAACGGATCTTTAATACGGTGCAATATTAGCTCAAATTTAAATATTTACGACGCAGTTGGCATATTTCACGTGTGAGCATGCTCCAGAGACTCCATCAGCTGCTTGTCTTCCTGGTCCACCATCTTTGGTGACAAACAGCACCCATGGCAGAATTGTTCCAATGCACCCAGCACCAAAAGGCACATGCCCCAGCACCAAGCTGAGCTCCTGCCCGGCCCTGGGAGCAAGGGGATGCCCTGAGTGGGTGCAGGTGACACACAGCTGCACCAAGCAGTGTGTTCTGCTGCAAGACCACAGGGAACGGGGACAGCTGCAGTGGGCAGATGAAAGATTCACGGTGGTATTTTACCACAGCTCATGCAATTCTGCACTTTGGGGCATGCAGGTTTTTTGCTTCGAGGCTCAAAGTGCTTCCCAAGTCCAACAGCTTACGCTGGAAGGATGCTCTGTGGGCTCAGGGAAGCACACAAACAGCATCTGAATGCAGGGTACCATTCTGAAAGGCTTCCTTACCATTTGCCATAACTAATGCAGGGAAGCACTCGATCACAGTCTCCACAGCCCATAATAATATCCTTTGATCATAAGCGCAGCACTGGGAGCAAGAATCCCTACGCTTACGAGCAATTTTGCAATACAAATATGCAAACCATTACAACCCATCAGGGCCAGAACACCAGCACCTTGAATAAGAGCTTCTTTGCAGAAAACACTTCTCAATCCTTCCAGCACAAGACATCCTTTTCAGCACCAACGGAATGCCCCCCTGCGGGTTCCTTGCTATGCACTGCACACGTTGTGTGCTATTACATATCGTGCACCTTCTCTCTGCCTTGCTAGGTCCTAAGGTTCAGACATATCAAAGCACCTAAAGGACCTAACTGCCTCTTTCTTCCCTTTTCTCTTTTTTTTCCTTAAACATGAAGGATATGAAAGCAGATTCTGAAGCCGGCCCTTGTTAGCAAGCCCATTTTCATCTCTTTAAACTCAAAGAGAGTAATTCCCTTGAAAATTGTCACAGCATTTTGGCAATCCATAAAGAGGAAGTTCAACAGCCTTAGGTCACTAATCATAACTGCAGCAGATACAGAGCATAAATTACGTCTTAATATTTCACAGTAGTGAGTCGTGTATATTCTTTTATCTTAATTACTTCATTCTTTCTATAAATCAAATATTTCAGATGGGTTTGCAGGCAATAGAGTGTAAACAGCTGCAATTCCTTTCTCGAGCGTTACTGTTCCATCCCCTTGCTTAGGTGCAAGGTCTTGTACAGACCTCATCTTCACCATCCCCTCCTACATGCAAACACACAGATGCCACATTAATTGCTGTTCCTACCATACTGTTCTGCTGGTGCAAGTGGCCTCACTCTAACCAACACACTTTCCACCCATGAAGCTGCCTATGATTTATGCAGCAGATAGAGCTGCTCCAGCACTTCTTAGATCCTCCAAGCACTTCACAAAGACACACGTTACACTCACTCATGCACACAGACTTCCTAAGATGTTCACGCTCACCGTAATGCAAGCACTTGGGTGTTACTAAGCTATCTGAGCAAAGTTCATCTGAATCAGACATCCACTGGCATTGTGACTGCAAGTCACAGCAGAAGGGATGGATCATTTCCTCCCCCAGTCATCAGTATGAGACATTGCCAGCAACAGCACCTTTAAAATTCAGTGTTGCGAGGAACTAAATTCATTATTTGACCTGCCAAAACCCTCACGCTGGCTGTGCCTAGTAATGAATCCACTTCATGGAAACCTTAGCTGTAAAAGAGAGCAAACAACACTGCACAAATACTGCGCTGCAAATGTTCCAAGAGCAAGACCCTGAAGTTCAACAGCCCTACTGATGTGTCTTAGAGAAAAGGATCTGTAAACAGAACAAGCCTCCTTACTGCTGCTCGTCAGCTCTCATTTACAGCACCCCGGAACACAGTCTGCTGTGCTGCTCCTGTTAGATGCTTCCTGCAAGGATCCCACGCACACACCGAGATCAGGACACGGGGTTTCCTCCTGGTCAGCTCGTCCTGTGAGCTCCAAGAACCTGCAGACAGCTCCAGGACATCAGGGTGCACTTCATGCTCCTGCAGATGGCTGCTGAGCATAACATCACTCACAGCTCTCACAGCGCCTTACCTTGAAAGACAGCCCTTATATTTAGACTTTCTTTGATGCCGTAATTACAATCGGCACTTTACTACTTGAAAAAGGAAGTTCTCCAACTGAAAGGAGAACACTGTTTGTTTTGCACAGCGTCCCTTGGGTGTACCAACAGTACCTCCAGGTGCAGGGATTAAGAGAAGCTGTACAGAACAACACAGTTTGTGTATTCTCCAAAAGGAAACAGCTCCAATTTAAGATTTACACCGCACGGAACAACTTTTTTTTGTTATTTATTTTTTTTTTTTGCATTGCTTTTAACTTTAAACTGTGCCAATTAAACCTTGAAGGAAATGGGTTAAAAAAAGGAAAGCAAAACAAACCAGAAGTTCCGCTTCGACAGCAGAGCGGGACACTGATGTGCTACTAATTTAATTAAGAGCTTTTTTTCTTTCCTTTTAAATACCCTCCAACGGCCCAAAACGAATGCAGACTGATTTAAAAATCAATCATTTTAATCAAAATTACAAGTTCAAATTCTCCACGGATTGGTGTTCAGCGACTGCAGAGTCAAAAACGCACATCCATCACGTGCCTTCCTCTTCCTTGCTCCAAGTCCCAGGCTGGGAGAAGATCGGGTTATCTCATTTCTGCAACACAGGAGCCCTTCAGGCCGCCATCCCCTACACCCCATTTATGCCCTCCACGAAGGCCCCAGGTGGAATTTTTCAGGGCCACCAAGCAAAGCTGACGCGGTGCATCCCACCAGGAGCTGCACGAGGGGAGAGCTGCTGCCTCCCAGCACCCACAGCAGCTACACAGAGAGCATCTCTGCTGTCCTCCCTCCTACGTGCCAGCATTTCTGCACCACTCACCAGCAGCCGGATGCAGGCCCATCTGAAGACCTTCCCCAGTGTTTTCTAACCGTCCTAAATCAACACCCTGTGACGCAGCGCGGCGTGCCAACCTTAAATCTACAGAGAACAGCCCAAATAATCACTGCCTTCGGGAAGAGGCTCGCTTTGCACAACAATCACACAGCAAGAGCGGGGCAGCGCCTGAGAACAGCCCCTCGGCAGTGATGGGAAGGAAGCAGGCACTGGGGAACACAGAGCCGTGCCCAATGCACACCTGCCACCAAGTAGCACCCAGCACAGCAACCACCACCACCAGATCCTTATGGGCACAGACAGCGGCTGCTGACCCACAGACACACAGCTGTGCTACCCAGGGCTGGAGGGGAACACGCAGCCAAATGACATCTCACGTCTCCCAGCAACAGCCAAGCAAGCAGAGAGGGATGGGATGCACTAAGATGTAGCCATCACGGTGACATCTCCCTTTCCCTACGGAAAACCATTCTGAAAGTGGGAAAACAAATTTCCTTAATGAATTATCTGCACGGGCTCACGAAGCATAACAATGTATCTTCGGAGACTGAGCAGGGACACAGAAAGCTGACAGTGCTCCAGTAGCCCCAAATGACCAGAGAGAAAATTTCCAGCTGCGATCATCCGAAAGGTCAGAAGCGTTATTAAACATGACAGATGCCCTCACTATTCAACACCAGAGGACACGGCTAAATTTGTTCTAGCTCCATCTTCTCCTGCTACACGTAAAGCAGCAAATGAGCCATTTAATGCATATTTAAGAAAAAAAATAACGTTTTTTCTCTCTCCGTGTTTTAAGATGACAACTGCTGATTTATTTAGCAGACAATTATCTCACTCTCAGGTGTAGGAAATCAGCTTCACTCTGCTATACAAGGGAACCAGGCAGTGCGAAAGCAGAAGGTGCTGAGGACTGCACCACTGTGAGAAATACCTCAATCAGAAAGCACGGGCAACTCAGATGCACTGAGGAACCACTTCTATCCTCCCACCTCCAGCACGGTGTTGTAGGGAATGGGGGCACGGGGAGCACTAATGGGATTTATTTCAATCGTTCCTTCCTTCTTCCCTTTCTACTTTTAAATTAGGAGAAATAACAGTAGTAATTTTGCAAGACGAGCATGGCATTCCACATCCAATCCTGTTTTTGCCCCTGCTGTTCTCACAATTGCCCTTCCTGTTCTACACAGGAGTCAGCTCTCAAAAGCCAGCAGCTTCATCCTGACAGGCAGCGATCCATTGCACCATTGGTTTGCTCTGAGCCCACCACCTTCTCCCCTTGGGGGTACCCGGAGCCTCTGCCCTCGGCTGCCCGCTGGTGCAGAACATGCAGGGTGAGTGCATGAGAAAATGCATCACGGATTATTCTCCAGGATCATCTTTTCCCATATGTAACCCATAAACGGCACGGCCTGCATCTCAGTTGTACGGATCGTGGGCAGATGGAGGGGAATGGTGCAAGAGCTGGATTGGAGCCCTAAAATCACGTACAGGCAGTCCTCGCTCCCAGTTGTTTAATCCTTGTTCTCAACAACGCTCCCGTCTGTCTGAAACCCCAAATGTGAACGCTGTCTCCCTTTCCAAAAGGCGATGACGATGCTGTGACATGGGACATCGTTTCATAGGAAATGGATTTGGCTGCAATGGGGCCCTGCACTGTGAAATCTATGCAGAAAAAAACAACAGAGAACCCCAGAACTCCTCAGCACTCTTGACTTGATGATACAATGCCATGGATGGACATGGAGATGGCTGCCAGCACAACACAGCTCTGCAGCCCGAGACATGCTGGCTCAGCTCCTGAAGGCGATCCGGGCTGTGCCCTGCCTTCAGAAGGCAAACAGGAGCAGGAATGCTGCTTTATTTTCCTACCAAGTTCAGCGCACGTTAACCCCCAAACCCAGAGCAGCCTTGCTCCTCTTCCTACAGCTCAACCCCATCTGAGAAGCATTCCCAACAGCTTGCTAATTCAACACACCAAAGGCAAGCCAATCAATTGGGCACCTAAGAACAGCCCGATGCTGCACACAGGCACCAGGAGCCCTCACCCCACCGCACAGCACAGCTCCAATCTGTGCCCAAATTCCAGGTGTCATCTGGGCGAAAGCGAATCACAAATCTATCAAGAAGCATTTTAAAAGGGAAGGGAATTATCAGAATGGATTCATATGCATCTGGAATGATTTAAATACAAAATGCCCAGCAAATCTCCCCGCTCCGCTGACAAATCACCAGCTGAGGTAAATCCCAGATAATGAAACATTGCAAGAAAGGCTCTATTTAATAATTTAGCTCCTGTCAAGGAGTTTGTATTGATTCTTGTTTTCAGCACAGGGAGAGAATGTTATCTTCAGCCTTACAGCTCAATGACAGCATCAGTGAATTTAATCACCGCGCGGCTCCTGCCATGCAATCCTTAAACTGTCACCTCTGATTCTCCATCATTCCTCGCTGCTCCCCTCCGAGCCCCCCACGCCCACATTTTCATACTAATCTCCTGCCCCACGCCTGCCCCTCTGTAATCACAGCAGCGTTTCAATCTGCTCCGCATTAGATGTAACAGCCAATCTCATTTGCAGTCTAAATTCTGGAGCTTAAATAATTCAGTGCTCCTTCAAACGTCTCACCCGTCCGTCCGTCCGTCCGCCCCTCGGCAGCGCGCAGCCCGGCGTCCTGCAGCGCCCGGGGTGAGCGCAGGGTGGGAGCCGGGGGAGAAAGGCCACCTTTCAGCCGGCCCAGCTGCAAAGGGGAGACCCATCTGGAGAAGGCAGGATCTCCATTCATCAGCGTTTCTTTCCACACCAAAACGGAAAGGTCAGGCCGCCTCGGAACCGGCCAGGAAAAATTAGCCGCAAATTAATTCAGCCGCGGTTGGGGAACAGAACATCAATTCATCTACAAACAGAGCCAGGCTGTTAAATGCATCGACGCCGTGGCTACAGCATCCTCACCCAGATATCTGCATTCAAAGCATCAGCGCCCATAGAAGCGCACAGAGCGGCGGCTCCCGCTGTAAGTGCTGCTAACACACGGGGCCGCACGTAGGAAGAATACAAAGGAGAGGAAGCACACACCGCATCATTTAGGAAAACAGATTTCTTTTCTTCTTCCCTCTCTATTCCCAGCGAGACGCAATCCTTTCCATTTTATAACCCTTTGGATCACAGTAAAACGATCCCAGAGGCCCTCACAGACAAGGTCATCATACACAGATTTTCTATTACGGGGCACTAGCGGCTCTTCACAACTGTCTTTTTATGCACTCCTGCCTTTCCATCCCGACTATAAATTGTTACAAGGCCCTGGGGCAATCCAGCTGCACGCTCCATTCAAATCAGGCTTCAAGGAGAAAGCAGCGCCGTCGAGATGCTTCAATCAAGTAAACACACGGGCACAAAGGGCAGCCGCATCACAAATAATAATGTTTGCTTTCATAAGGCAAATTCACCGTTTTCCTGCTTTAAAAGCACGGCGAGTTCCTCTCTGATGCTCGGATTCAAAGCGGAGCCCATTAGCATTTTAAATGTGACACCAAATTAAGTTGAAACGTGATAAATCAGAAGCATGCTGCTAAAACCCATTTGCCGGTCGGGCTCCGGGAGGAAAAAAGGGAAACCTGAAAAAGGAAATCTGGGCTCATTTATCAAACGCTGGAAACTCATATCAAGAAAGGTTTAAACGGGACAGGATTAGAGAGCAGATTTATCACGGCTATTACTACCACGAGGCAAGGTGCAGCAGCCCATGGCACGGATGCAGGCAGCTCGTTAGCAGCGCCAGCAGCCGCTCAGCGCTGGGCCGAGGGGCACAGCCATGGGTGGCTGCTGCTGGGCCTCCTCCTGCTGCTCCCCTTCTGCAGAGCCCGGCTACCAACCAGCACCGTGTGCTGCAGCAGGAGCAGAGCTTTCAGTCCAACATGAGGTCACACAGGTTTGCAAGCTCTCCGCACCTGAGGGCTGCGCTGTCAGCAGCACACAGCACCGCTAGGCACAAACCCGAGCATCCGCAGCACGAAGCTTAAATCACACCGTAACCAGTGCTACCTCATCAAAGCTAAATTAACAGAAAAGCCCATTAGTGAAGACATCTGGTAGAGCAAAAAAAAAAAAGTTCAAGTAATAACACTGTCTGGAAACCTGTACCTTTTTTTTTCCTCCTCCTGCAGCTCTATTACTGCACTGTATTAGATCTGTGCCTCTCTGGAACTTAATAGATCTGCACAGAGGAAGCTCTGCCAACTAGATCTGGTTCAGATCAGGCTACAGAGGGCTTGGCAGCGCTCTTGGCCTCTACAGAACAATCAATAACATCCCCTTTATGCTGGGTTCTGCTGACTGTCAGAGGGCTCACAGGCTTCCTAGAGAATGCCCTTCAACCACAGGCGTGCTTTGCCATGACCACCACCACCTCTGCAACCGCAGCACTGCTCCCAGCACAGCACCTGGAGATCCATCTTCTGCAGGTGCTGTCAAGTGGAACAAATACAAAGTCTGTCAAAATCCATGCAGCCACTGAAGTTCGCTATCCATGCAGCCACTGAAGTTTGCTATCCATGCAGCCAGTGCCCACCAGTGATGCAGGAAGCGCAACTACATTTTTAATCATGCAAAGGCAAAATGGATTAGGAGTCAAAAGCTGAGAAGCATGACCTAAGAAAACAGATTTTAATCTCTTGGTTGAATGGAATAAGGAAGGACACGGGGTTCAAGAGAAACTGGACCAACCCTGCCCTTGTTATTTGTCCAAAAAGTGAAGATAGACAAATCTCTGCAGGTTTTCCCTGCCGCCCTTCCCCCATTCATCCCCACATCCTACAACTTCTAAAGGCAAAAGGCTCCTGCGTCGGGCAGCTGCTTTCTGAACCCAGCACTCAGATCTCAGCATGCAGCCAGGAGCTGCAACGTGCACGCCAGCTCTCCCCCCCCGGCTTCTGCATACCATCAGCCCTCTAAAGCAAAGTTCATGCAGATGAAAATAGCAGAACAGACCCGAGATATTATACCTTCAGAACACTGTTACCTCACTCCTGACTCCCATCCCCCTTTGCTTGATTCCTAAACAAGCACAGGGTCTGCTTGGCTCCTAGAGGAAGACTGAGCTGGAAAGGATTTGTATATTCAGAAGGGGAGCTTTTCACAGCTATTGTCGTGGAGTGGCAAGGCTAAGTAAAAGCAAGTGGATTTGTACCTGCTGTGGCATCTTCCACCACAAAAAGACAAATGAAAGCTCCCCTAAGGGCACATTAGTTTGTGCCCTGCAGAACCCTTCATATCACACTGCTCTGAACAACAAAAAAAACCCTTGAAAAATCTGCCTATCACACCTTTTCCTTTTCAAAGGCAAGCTCACACTCCTCCCAAGTGGGAAAAAAACCTAAGAATCCACTTTTGCACCTGAACAGCGTGGAGAGCAATAGGAAGGGTAGGCTGAGTCGTACATGCAGCCAAAAACTTTCGCTTTACGATAACCCAAATGATAACATACTTAATTAGCAGGCGACATTTCAAAGCTGTTGACTTTTTCTTCCCTGCTCCACTTGACACGCTGAGCTGAAGGCAAAACAGGGCTGTGTTCCTGCTGCTATCTGGCACTAGGAGAGGAGAAATCAAGTGTCCTTTCCACTGTACATCTTTCCTTTCCCCAACAGTGAAATCAACAGTGACAAACGCACTGAAGACTCATCTTTGCAAGCACCATCAGCATCAAAGGGCTTCGGTGGCTTTTTGTTCTTTTCTCTACATTCCTACAAGATCCTTTGCCATATTATGCCGGTAAGAAAAACCCAGCAGGAAAATGAAAGAAATCAGAGTAGGCAAAGGCAAATAAAGGAGTGATACTGTTTCCATGTGAAAATGAACAAAATTGCCAGCAACACTGATGTCATATCCTTTGAATACTGAAAACTAAAACACGGTGCATCGCCCGCACAGCTCTGCAAACAGCTTTAACTGTTGCATTAGACCAGCAGTGACAGCAGAAGCTTTAGCTTTTGCTGCTGTTAACACCCCGGGGAACTAATGCAACCCAGCAAGACCTGCCCAGAACAACAACCAGTGCTTCGTAATTCCATCCCAACACAAAGACACCTGCTAATGCACGAGGGCTGTCCAAGCAGGGCTGAGCTCTGAAGGCGAGGCAGGGGGACGGCCAGCTGCAGGCCACACTGATGGTACAGTCAGCTCAGCACAGCCCGTGCTCCCCCAAACCCACCAGCAGCTGCTGCTGACCCATCCCAACCACTGCTCCCACCACCGTTCTCCAGCAGAGCTGGAACTCCCACGAGTTACAAACCCTCATCACGAAGCAGAGCACAACTCGAACCCTACAGCCCGATTAACTACAGCTGCACGAGCACGGATCTCAGCCCTCAGAGCAGAATGACTCCTTCAGAAGCCGGTGGGAAGACTGAGGAGCGACGGGACGAGGCACAGACCAGCAGGCATTGCACCTCCCTGCAGAAGGGGTGGGGAAAGGGAGGAGGAGGAGATGTGAAAATGTTTCTTACCAGTTTGAAGTCTTGAATGCTGCAGATGAAATACGGCGTGTTCGGCCGGCGGCTTTCAATGTATACGCAATCTTGAAAAGAAAACAAGATTTAGAAATAATGGAAATTAACTTCTGTACCTCAAAGAAAGAACATGAGAACAGGACAAATCACAAACAGCCTGTGCTTGGAAAGAGCCACCATTTCATTTGCATAACGTAATTTATTCCAAGTGTGATCCATAAATAGAAACTAGATGCTTTATGGTGATAAATAAGGGAATTAGCTGCATCGTTTTGATTCGAGCAGACATTTTGCCAGGAAAACAAAAGGAAGTCATACGAGGCCCATTCCGAACCAGGTTAATAAAATGAACCAGATCAAAGTAAGAGGGGAAGCTAATCCAATCTTCTGCGGTTAACCCGGCATTAAGGACCCAGCACCAACGTATTTCCTCTAATTGTAAAGAAAACCAAGGCAACCCATCGCAGATGAAATGCAGCGCACTGAATTAGGTTTACCTCGGGGAAGAGCTGTGCTCTCTCCAATTACATTGGACACGACTGAAACAGAGTAATTATTTTGGCTTGCTTTTGACAACCGGACCCTGCAAGGTTGCTGCAAAATCAGGTTTGGTGTGTTTAAAAAAGCCTCAGCAAGAACTGCAACAGAAGCAGCGCCTCGGAATGGAACTACAGCACAGAGGGGAAAGAACTGCCTGATGAAGGATAATGAACTGAGAAATCCATGCTCCCCCACCCGAGCAGCTAACCAAGGGCAGCCCTGGCGGCCATGCAGGTGGTATCTGCTGCCCCCAGAAGACACAAAGAAGCCCAGCTGTTGTGTGAGGGATTCCCCCTGAGCCTCAGTATTTCTACAGGGAAATACTCAAGTCTTGGAGTATCAGAAGACACATTAGGAATCACAGCTAACACCCTGCTCCACACCCTGGAAAACCTTGGAAAACCCCAGAATCCTGTTCTGCTTACACCACAGACACAGGACCAGGAGGGAGAGCACGAAATGGCTCTGGCTTCTGTACCACTCACTTCACACCTAAGCACAGAATTATTTTCCCTCCATCTTCCTTTTCTCTACCTTCATCTTCCCCGATTCTCAGTCTCAGCGTAAGTGTGCAAATCTGGGGCAGTTCTGTTTGCACACCCAGTGGAAGGCATTGCAACACGGAGGCGTTCTGGTTTTACTGACCCAGGCTTTCCGTGCCGCCCCGGAGAGATGCCGGTCTGCAGGAGGTTACAAATCAGGTTGGTGTCAGAGCACATGAGCATCAAAGCCAGGCAGAAGGTCACCTTGATTTCTGCACCGCAAGGAGCTCCTCGCTGACAGCCCCAGCTCGCCACAGCCCCATCCCCAGAGAGCCTGCAAACAGCTAAAAGCAATCACTTCAGCTGTCACCCAGACCTTGCTGCGACAGCTCAAATAGCTCGGGCTTTTAACAGAGAAACGTTACCGGAGAAATGGGAAAAGGTTACCCAGGCCCTCCTGCTCTTCAAAAGAAAACCCCCTTAACACAACTACTATTTAGTGGTAGGCAATTCCTTGAATTAAAAAGCCTAAAGCCACGGAGCACAAGTTCCCAGAAGAGATCTCATCTCACGCAAGCACGGAGATGTGTGCACAAGCACCCAGACCACAGGAGAGAATCCTCCTCTCCTCCTCCAGCAACCAATCCCCACTGCCCATCGCAGCCACGGGGGCAGCTAAGCAAACCTGCAAGTGCCAAATTCCTGCATGCAACACCATCCAGCGGGCTTTCTTCACCAGGCCAGCCTCCATCCATCCAAAAACGCTCTGCTCATCTTTTCACAGCAGCATTTAATGAAGTTAAATGAGCTTGACAAAATGGATCTCTCTTTTAAGCTGGAAATATATTGCTTATTTTACAGTAAGAATCGAAGATACAGGATTAGGATCTGGATTCCTCATTGCATCAGTGTCAGCAAAGCCCGGGTTGGGCAGGCAGGCAATGTGCTCAGGTCTCCCTCCCTGACCCTGGTGCAGAGAAGAGAGCCACTGCAGGCACACCTGAGGACAACACAGCTAACAGCTCCAGCACTCCCCATCACACCCGAGCAGGCCAACCTCACGTCTGTGCTGCTGCTTTTTACCACCTGCAATGTGACAAACCAAACATCTAACAGCAAGAGCCTCCAAAGAAACAGCGACTTTGGGGATGTTAAATGCACTACAACGTTGAGGTTTTTTCCATTTTTAATAGGAGAATTACAAACATTTTTCAACAACCACCTCCGGTGTCTCTGTACAATTATGCAGAATGACGCCCATTCAGATAGAGCAAAATTCGCCTCTCCCAAATGACCCATTTCAAGCTCCATATTTT
Source organism: Bambusicola thoracicus (assembly GCA_002909625.1). Lineage (NCBI taxonomy): Eukaryota > Metazoa > Chordata > Aves > Galliformes > Phasianidae > Bambusicola > Bambusicola thoracicus. The sequence goes on along the minus strand of PPHD01000164.1, from coordinate 21,824 downwards.
CAAGCTAGGATAGTAGCAGCTGTTGCAACAGCATGCATACGTGCATTTTAAAAGCTTCAAATATCATATATGTAATCAACCATCAACACCAGAAGAACTGTAAGCCACTCAACTCGTAACTCATATGGTACTTTTTACCCCAAACCCAACTCCCACATCGACTCACAGCCTCCTGGGAGCTGAGACCAAACACAGCTTCTGTGCCTCCTCATACCGACCCCGCGTGCTTCAGCTCAGCTTCTCCACCACCGACAGCCCCGGAACCACAGCACCCCTGCAGCACGTTGCCACCCAGTGCTCCCCAGCTGACCATGCTGCCCACGAAGCCCTGCTTGCTCCAACCACTGAGCGATGCGGTTGTGTGGCAGCACACATTCCCACTCCTTTGTGGGAAATTCTGCTGCATTCACTGGGGATGAAGAACTACAAGGTGGCAGACAAAAGAAATGCATGCGACCCTATTCTTCTTAATATCTCAGTCCTGCAGGCCTCGTGCTCTGGATGCTGCCAGGCAGCACGCTGAGCAGGGAGAAGCATCGCTTCGCTATGGCCCCACAAAGCCAAGGAACACAACCTGGCAGCAACCACAGGCAGAGCAAGCCCTGACTCACGAGTTCAGGAAGAGAGGCACACCTGGCTGCCCGCCAGCAGCAGAAACAAAGATGACATCCCGTTCAGATGCCTGCAAAGCAATCGAGGCTGTGCAGATAAGAAAACAAGTTAATTCAGGTGTAAAGCGCTGCTACAAAAGATAGAAGCTGAAAGAACGCCAGAAGGGGAACAGTTATGGATGCACCCACATTAGCCGCTCAAAGCTCACCATAAAATGCAATTACTTGCATTTACCAGAGACCCAGACCACAAATACATCATTTTGAAGAGCTCTGCAGACCAGGTGACAAAGGAAAGCTGTGCCTCGTTTCCTAAAGGCAACAAACCCACAAAGCTCAGGCTTATGCCCCCAGAACACCTAACGTGGGTCAACAGCAGCTGCTCCCTGACTGCACTGCCACGTGCTGCAGCACCTTTGCTCCACTGAGCACACACTGTGTAACACCTGAGCTGCACAGAGCTTGTGCACGGACGTGGATAACATCAGCCAATCCCAGCACTACTGCTCAGGCTGCTTTGGGTCTGAGCAACTCTTCCAACTCCAGGGCCCCGTTTCTCCAAGAGAAGCATCTGAGGAACTTGCAATCAGTTATCTCAATGCCTCTCATTCTAGGATGGGATTCACACACATCCTATTAATACTTGTTCCTATTAACATTCAGTGCTTTCCACTTCAAAAAGCCCAACAAAACCCCAGCTGACTATAAGCACCTTTCTATCCATTTCTCCCTTGGAACACACTGCAGTGGCAATACATAATCCCACGAGCACTGATTTGCCAACAAACACTGCCTTCCCCACTGCAAGGGCAACAGAGAGCAAGAAACCCCACATTCCCTGCACAGCCAGTGGGCCTCGCTGCCTGTCTCCATTTGCTTCCTATCCTGTTCTGTGTAAAACCTCCCACCGGAGGCAAAGGATTTCTGTGACACATGGCAGGGAGTCGTTACGCCTTCGGGCTCGTGGCACTCACCAGATGTGCCCTGGTTCTGAAGGGTTATGTTAATACTCCCAACACTAAAAGCTGCTTTTAAAATTAGAGCTGGCGTACACGGATTGAAAGATCTTTTGGTTAAAAAAAAAACACCACCAACCTCACTGAGCACAGGAACCTCTACCAGCTTAAAGGCAGCAGCTTGCGTTGCAGCCATCTCCACAATTAATCCTGTCGGGTTTCAGCTAATGAGTGAGCACTTGCACCATCCAAGCAAGAAGGCTGCAGGCGCCCTCCTGCAGCACACACTTCCAGGAGATTCCTTGAAAGGCACTGGGAAGGCATCGCCCACAGCCTCACGGGGAAGTTTTTCACCCAGAGGGTGGTGACGCACTGAACAGGTTGCCCAAGGAGGCTTTGGATGCCCCATCCCTGCAGGCATTCAAGGCCAGGCTGGATGTGGCTCTGGGCAGCCTGGGCTGCTGGTTGGCGACCCTGCACGTAGCAGGGGGTTGGAACTCAATGAGCATTGTGGTCCTTTTCAATACAGGCCATTCTATGGATCTCACACTGCAAGCACGCAGAGCTGTTGTGCACACACCTCCAGTTCTGGCATCCCAGCAGCTCTCCGGGTCACACATCCCCTCCCTCACTTCACTTTCCTTTGGATATTCTACATTAGAGTCACATGCTCTGAAAGATGATGCGCCAGATGTGCAGCCACTCTGCTAAGCACAACATGAGATGAGAAAGAGCTGTGCAGGCACCAAGTTCCACGAGTCCACGCATCCACTACCAGCAATTAGCAAAGGAGGCAGCCGGTCCAACAAAGCAGCACAAAGCAGTACAAGCACCTGTTCTACCATCAGCCATCCAGCCAGCCTGCTGGAGCCATACTCCATGTGTGCCTGCCCCTCCTGCTCTGCCTCCATTAACACAGCGATGGGGAGTGTTCCTTTCCAAGCCCTGTGCAGCTCTGCTCTGCTCCTCCAGCACCACCCTGGGCTTGGGAGAAAAAAAGAACAGAAGAAATGAAAAGCAAAACCTCAACCGTTCCTTGACGTTCTCAACACAGACTCCCAAATGCCTGAAAACAAAGGTCAGTAATGGAAACGGACCGCTCACTGCAGCAACACCTTGGGCACAACGGCTTAATGCCAGCCACGGAAATACAACAAAAAACACGTCGGGAATGCGAGATACGTGGCTTTATCTAGAAAAATATTGCTGCTGACAGGTCGGGAGCTGTGCAGTTGCCTCTCTTCCCCCGTATGGCTGACAGCAAACAAATTGCCGCGCTGATCTCGCGCTGTCACTTCCTGCTGAGCAGATTTCAAGCAGTGCTGCTCGCTCCCCGGCACAGCACCGCGCTGAGCCCTGCTCTGCAATAAGCGGTTCGAGCAATTTACTGCGCTCAGCTGAGGCTCGCAGGAGTGCTCCTGATGCCTGGACTGAGGTTCTTATTTGGCAAGTGGTTTTATTATAAACTGGTATCATAGCGAATCCATTTTCTTTAAAGGGTTTCTGCTGCTGTTTAATGGACTGTCAGTATAATTTAGATTTCATCTATTTAAACTCATTGAAGCCTGGCTCCTGATTGTACAATAAATGGAACATATTTCTATTCAACAAAATTAATGACATTTAATTGTAGTCTGCAGTCCCCAGCTTTATAAAGGCTCAGCCACGAGCTGCAGCACCTCCCACGCCACCCAATTCTCCCCAGGCCACAGCAAAAGCAAAGGGGCTGTGGGTGCTGGGCCACCGGCTCAGTCCTGGGGGTCCTCCCACCTGACAATGGGCTTCCCTCCTCCCAGCACATGAGAAGGGAGGAAGGGAGCCATTAACAGCGCTCTACAACAGCCCCAAATCAAACCACACAACTACAAGTCATTCCATCCCATTTCTTCCTGCTAAGTGTAAAACTCCAATTTCACAGAGAAAAAGCATCTTTTCCAACTTCTTAACAGATCTCAAAAAAACATGCCAGAACTTCAAGGTTTACGGAAGATACATATTCATAACATATCTATTTTTATACTTGGATTCTGGCATGCCCACCTCTCTCAGCTGGCAAAGCTGTCAGAATAAATAGGAGGCAGCACCTGGAAGGCTGACAAGCACCCGAGCCATGTCAGACAGGAGCCAGTCACTGTCAAGGAGCGAGCCAAATCCCCGTGCTTCCATCCCACTGACACTCTGCAACCCAAATACCACCGAGCTGCTCATCACAGAGCGCTTCCTC
>PPHD01000164.1:0-18003 GCA_002909625.1 Bambusicola thoracicus | reverse complement strand
CGCTTCCTCCCCCCCCCCCTCTGTTTACTCTGTTACAAAACTGGCTGGTTGTCTGATAAAGCTGGTGGGGGTTTCCAGATTCAAACAACTATGTCAGCAATTTCCTCAGTTACAACAATGCCAAACATGCAGGGAACAATTCACAAGACGTTGAGCCAGGAGTGAAACAAAGCTCTGGGATGTGGAGGTCTGAACTGCTGCTGCTATGGAGGCAGGCGGCGGATAGAGAGGCAGCAGAAGGGCAGCCCTGTCCCACCGGACCCCACTGATACATCACTGCTCCGCTGCAGCTGGGAGCGGTGCTCTGCGGGATGGAGCTCAGCACAGGGCTGCACAGCGGCCCCAAACGTGACCCGGGTGCTTCCCGATGTGACAGCACAGCAACCCCATGCTGTGGGCTCCATGCCCAGCTGCTGACACGGACACACACTTCAGAGCCCGCTGAGTGCTCCTGTTGGAAAAGGGCCAAACGCTGTAAGGCAGAACATATCCAAGTGAAAACCATGTAAGAACTCCCTTGGATGCATTTGGTGACAACTTTTTGCAACAGCATCCAACATGCAAACTCAGCCTCCTCTCTTCTCTGACAACAGCTCATGGGGTCAGGGACAGAAACACAAATCCCAAAGTGACATCAACCTGCAGCTCTAGAGAAGCCCATACACACGTCCAGGTCTATCTTCCAGCAGCAATATCTGCACTGTCCCCACTTCAGGCCATACCCACAAGAAATACCCCATGGAGCAGCCTGGAACACTGATGGCATACAAAGGGAAGTGCTGCAGGGCCACATGCGTTCTTACAGCCACAGCAAGAGAGGAAGGGCTGAGCGCTCAGACAGGCACTGCCAACACCATATTGCACCCCATGGCCTGCACTACTTCCAGACCCACCTGCACGCTTCCTGCTCATGAACACAGGCTCAGACACCTCTGCCATGTACAGACAAGGGAAAAATGCCTCCTGGCTACTGCACTCATTTCAAGGGCTATGGCTAAAAGAAAGGCCAATATCACATTATCACTGAACCGCAGAGCTGGGTGTTCTAACTGGACCTAGGAGCAGATGTCAGAAGACTGCCAGCCCACGTGGAGAAACACATAACATAACCACGGATGGATGCTACTCAGAGACAGCCTCTCACTGTACCCACACCGCACTGAGCACAGATGAGGTGCAGCTCCTTTGCCTCAATGCCCTCCCAGCTGCACGGAGCACTCACATCACTTCAGCCATCAGCCTGGCCCAGGGAAGGATGCAGTCTGCTAACGCCCGACTCTCCCAGCAGCAGCATTTCACCTTCCATTACCTCCCATCAGCTCCTCTTGCTGAGGAGTTGTTTACATAGCTACTGATGTCACCGCAGAAACAGATCCTCATCAATCCTTTTAATCCCCGCAGATCCCTTTAAACGCTCCTACACAGGCAGAGCAAACAGCACTGTCCTGGTCCACAGGTGACACACCGAGTCACCTGCTTCCCAAACCTCCAGGCCTCCTCCCAGCTCAGCCTTCCCAGTGCAGACTCACAGTGCCATCACAGCAATGTTAGGACAGCAACGGCACCAGCACAGCCATCAGGGGCACTTGGGGAGCACTGCTCAACCCTGAACCTCAATTCACTCCGTGCAACAAGAGTGACTTTCTTACCATGACAAGAACAAGGTGACAACTGCCAGGCAAATTAAAACCAGAGATGCGAAAGGAACTGGAAGGGAGGTTGTGGAAATGGAGGGGACAGATGGGGATGTGGGCCAGCAGCTTTCAGGACAGGTCTGTGTGAGTGCCAACACAGCCGAGGAGATTAATTGCACGGTGTCACATCTCTAAGCTCCGCTCAAATTTAGATGCATGGTTTAAAGCTATGCATATGCTCATTATGTCTGTGCAAATTAATAAGAGCAGTATTTGCACAGTAACACGGCAGCATAACCTGTTAGAAAAAAAAATCCGAGGGTCTTGATGGTCTATTTATTTACAGTTACTGTTACTGAAATAGAGATGCTGAGCTTAGCACAAAGAAAATCAAGTGCTGGATTAACTGCTGCACAGCAGACAGAGGGAGATTGCAGCCGAGGGCTTCATGGGTACAAAACACAGAGCTTCAGCACTCCTCCTGATCACATCAGAGTATTTAAGAGACGGAATCAGACAAATGGAAAAGATTTCCTCTCCCTGAAGCCCTGAAGATGTAAGCTGGAGACAGCTACCTTTACACACCTTTAACATTCATCTTGCTAATCCTTGCTGGGTGAGTCTCAATGACTTAAATTCTCTCAATCGCTCTCAAATTGTATGCAATTCATACCCATATAGTTACACGCACATCTCCCTATATGTATAACCTCCTTGCCAGAAGATGCAAGATTTTCTTCTGCAGTATGTGCTATATAATTCTTTTAGAACATATATTATGCACTGAAGTGTGACTTCAGAAGCTTGCTCCTGTGAGGAAGCTGTATATTAAAAAATATTACAAATCTCAAACAAGTCCAATATGGTCTCATCCTCACTCATACCCTTCCAGCACTGCATTGACCGGCACACATTGCTCCTGCGGTTCAAGACAAGAGGCAGGTGCCAATGTTTAAGCACAAAGAGCAATGGGACAAATGTTCCAGCAGTCTGGCACAGCTCCTGGGTGGGTTCCTACTGAAATAAGGTGACACCAACATAAAAACAAAGCAGAAAGAAAATGCAGACCTTTGACATTCATCCATATGAGACCTAAGTATCTCAGACGGAATCACACACATGGAAAGGACCCCCTTTCCCTAAAGCCTGTGTGTGCACAGCCACCACCTCCCCCAGCATGGGCAGCTACACCCACACACAGCTCCTGCTATGTCCATACACAGAGCTTTCACTCCTGAATGGATTCCTGTATGGGGAAACAAGGAATGCTATCTGCTCCCTCCCTCCACAACTCTGCTGCAATGGTGCAAGCTGTGCTTCCCGCTGCCCTGCAGACACACCTCCAGTCGAGTGCCACTGCATCAGTGGTACACAGAGCACTGTAGCTCCCGAACAAAGCACTAATTCTCCTCCAATCTGCTACAGAATGAAATTGAGAGCACTGTGATTTTCCATCTTAATTTTACGCCAAGTCTTCCTGCGATGAAAGCCAGCATATCGCATTGTACTGCTGGGCCCACACAACAGCTGTTCCTAACATACTCGTATTTTTCATCCTCTGACACTGAAAATAAGATTGCTCCAAAGCTGATCCTTAGGCAGGCTCCCCATTGCTACTGCTCAAGCAACAGATACCACTCAGCTACAAGCCCTGATGGAGAGGAAAAGACCATTTCCAACTGCTCCAAAGATGGAACAGAAGCATTTCAGTAGGTAGGCTGCTCTGGCAAATGTTGGTCATGCTACACAGGAGCAAACCACAACTTCTGCACCAAAGTATGGACAGTACTATTCCAGCACCCACCTGCAGCCTGTGCTATGCATACACAAGGGGCGCTTCAGAGCATCTCCTGCAGTTTTTGCTCAATACACACACTGCTGTGCTCAGGCATTAGCTAGCTATTGGGAGGGCGGGGAAAACGAAGGAGATAATGGGTGTGAGATCTTAACTCACCTGAATTACACTTCAAGGACAGGAGGAGGATCTCAACAAACAAAACGGATTTGCAGAACAACTCAGAAATGGGGGGAAGATGCCACCTCCTCCAATCTCTAGCTCAGATGGCGTCTAGTTTCACATTCAGACCAAGGTGCGCAGCGCACGGTCCAGTTCAATTTGAAATTCTTGGACAGCCATCCCATACAAAACAGTTAAAGGAGTAGATAGTGAAAAAGGTGGCTTGTTCTTAAAGGAAAGCTCACACCCATTTCAATAAATGGGATATTACGACATGAATCTGTAAAGCTTTGCATGTGCACCCATAATCGTCTCCAATGGAAACGTGGCAACCTGCCCCATACAACCACAGCCCGGGTTAGGAGCGACAGCGCATGCTGCAGCTGCCAGCCAAGAGCACAAACAGCTGCAAAGCAAACGTAACACAGGAACTTCTTACCTCCAGGCCTGTACACAACGTCATCCTCCGTGATGAAAGACGTGATTTCACCGTTGTCTGTTCTCTCGTACCGGGATTTCTTCTTGGGCGGTTTCTTTTTGCTTTTCTTTGTGGACTCCTCTGTGGTGGCACTGTTGTTGTCGTTGTCCTCATCTTCGCTGTGGTCGCTCTCTGCGTAATTCTTAGCACCTCCTTCCAACGTGCAGCTCCGCCGAGGACGCGAGTTCTCGCTCTCCCTCACCTTATCTCTCTTGTCTCGCTCCTTGTCCCGGTCTCTATCCCTGTCCTTCTCTTTGTCTTTGTCTTTTTCTTTGTCCGCTGTCATGATTCGCCACGTGCCTTCTTCTGTCCTCTCACGGCTGGGCCTCCGTGAAAGGTAGACAGTGAGCCTGGGCTTCAGTCTTCTGAATTTCTCACTCAAATCCAGGAAAAATTCAACCACTCCAACAACCCCAGCGTTTCAAAAAGGTTCTTGAGGGAGGAAGGGGGAGGAAAGAGGAAAAAAAGCCCACGTTAATATTCGACATTCTTTCAATTTCTGAAAATACCCATTAAAACAAAAGAAACCCAAAGTTGTTTAGTACGGAAAACACAACGCTGCAAACACAAGACAGCCCTTTGAAGTGCTTGTGGAAATGCCAGCTTCACCCACCTTCCCAAACCCAGAGCGAGTGGCTTTACAACCACGCCGTGACCCAGAGAGCTCAGAAATGAATGAACTGAAAATACACAGCACTCAGAACATCTGCTTCTCCGCATGCCGTGCCTGCTTTACCACTAACAGAAGACAGGGAGGTGGATTTCGTAAGCCACCAGCTTCACACACTCAGTTTCCTGCTGGGGAATAGAATGGGAAGAGATAATCCTATGCTTTTACCTCCTTGATTATTTAATCAATACTGTTAACATCAACTGCATTATTTTTTCCTTCAGTGCAAGTCTAGAGTAAGCAAGCCTGGATTAGCTATTGCAAGAGAATAGGCAAGCCTTGTCCTGTGGGCCAGGATCCCCAAAGCACAGCCAAGAGCACAGAGCTGCCCGCCCAGCTCCCCAAACAGCCATGCCCAGCAGACAAACCGCAGGCCAAACAGCACTGCCCCGTGCAGCCGTGTCCCATTTGTCTCTTCATTCAAAATGGAGTTTCCTTCAAACGCCCTCCCTGTTGCTCAGATCAAAACAGCCGTGACTGCATTCTGCACGCTGCACCTCGCAGCAGCAGCCAGCAGCACTTTCTGTCTCGAGAGAGGCTTCTGGCAGCTAAGATATCCATCTTCCCATGGTCATCGATACAGGGGAAGAGCTGGGAAACCCATCACTCTCCTTTGCAGAGAACAAAGAAAAACAAACCAAGAACAAGCAGAGAAGCACTCAAAACACTTCACACCTCTTCAGAAATGATACCCGATAGTCTCTATAAGAGAATGCCAATGCAGCGAGTCACACAGGCTGTGTCTTACAATTATGATTTGTCCTTCTGCAGCCTCTACTGCTCCTCCAAGGAGTTCAAGCTGCTATCCTAAAACAAGAGTTCAGTCCCGTCTTACACTGCAGATTCTGCACCATTCATAAAAATACAGCAGCTGTAACTCGAATTTATGTACTGATTGTGTGCCAACCCTATTCCACCAGCACGCAACACACAGCTCCCCAGGATGCTGTGCCACATACTGTGACCAGGAACGACTGCACCGAGCAGAAGGCTACAGCACCTCCAGCACAAAACACAGGGACCTAACCGGGCTGAACGCCTGCATGTTAAGTGTCTGGAAGCACAGTGAGGAAAGTGGAGGACTATTTTGACTTCTAAGGAGGCAGTGAAGCTGTGTATTTGAAGCCTCCGACGTATTCCTGGCCCTGCTGACTATTGCTTCCAGCGATGGAAACAGCCACAGAGACAAATTGCTGTTACTGATACAGTTCAGGCTGGAGCTTGGATCTCTCCGGCATTTCCTGAATGAACCAATCATCCAGGTAAGAAACGATTCTATTTGCTTTCCTCCTCACAGCAGCTGCCATCGTTCTGCTAACACACAGGGGAACCCAGCGCAGCTCCAGGAGAGACGGCCACAATGAACCTGTCAATTGCAGAGGAGGATGCAGGGATAGTGATAGCAACAGTCTGTAGAGACTCAATAAGAAACGTCTTCCATTTCTAGAGGCAAGGAAACTCCTCAATAGCATGCTTGAGGATTTGTTGCTTTCCCTCCCCAACCCCTTACTGTTGTTACAACATAATTAGAGAGCAAATAATCATTTATTTGGAATGAAAACAAATTACTTCCCCGGGGCTACCTAAAATTCCATGGGTTGAGAAGCCACTGCTTGTACACCAGGTCTCTCTTGGAGAATAGAAACTGCAGGATACCCCACAGGTTTCATTCAGTGTCCTCCAGGGGTGGGTAAGAGCCTGGGAGCTGCTTGGGGCTGCAGCTCGCAAGGACCCAACTTCTGGGCTGGGAACAACACCAAGACACTGAATCCTAGCAAAGACAAGTTCTCCTTTCGGAGCCTTTCCTGTTGCTTCTCACTGTGCCTGGTACGCTCCTCATCCTCATCGTACATGACTATACTCTCCAGTTACTAAACCTAGAGTGCTGATTACAGATTGAGTTGGGAGGACCTAAAGAAACAACAGAAGGAAGAGTCACGGTGCCAGTCCTTTTGTCCTGCTCTCAGTGACACTAAGAATGAGGGAGAAATAAACCCAGAGCTGATGGGAACTGACAGATCATTCATCCGTATTAACGCAGCTGCATCTTGAAACATCCTGAGGTCTCTCTCTGTCTTGAAATCTCAAGGAACCGGGAGGAGTTGTGCAAAGAATGTGAACGAGCAGCCACCACTGCACTGCAAGCTGCTCCTGCTCATCTTGGTTCTGAAGGCAAATTCCAGTTCTACACAGTGGAGCACGCATTAGGATGCCAGAAGAGCAAAGAAAAGCTTCTCTCAGCTATCACTAATTAAGCTGTTATGACCACAGAAAATATTCAATCATCTTTCATTCAAGCGATGACCCAAACATGTTTTGAAGATTCCCAGATGTATTTTGCCCCTCCAGTGAAATACAGCCCACGAACACCCACAAATAACTGCACAGCATTACTGCCAGAGGAGCCCTGAGGAACGTGGCCAGCTCTGGGCACCGAGCTGCTGACCTGGCCCGGCCACAGGCAGCTCCATGGTTATTTCATGTCTGCACCTGGAAACCATTACCAGAGCCAACGCATTGCAGCTCTCTGCATGTTAATACCAGCTAAGAGCTTTAAATACCTGAAGAGCTGGGTTTTAAAGATAACGTGAAAGCAAGTCCAACAGCAATGCCATGAGGCCAGAACAGGGAGACAACCAACCAGGCACAGTAACCAAAACCAGGAGAAGAGCTCCTTCTCCCCTTTAAGCACGCCAGGCAGATAAATCTTTTGACAAGACTTGCTTGGTGACGTGATAGCAGCCTTCAGAAACACAACAGGACCATTCTTCTCTGAGCTTTCAGTCTCCTGTTGCAAGATAGAAAGGCACTGTATTCCACAAACACCAGACTGAAGGAAGTATGAGCTGCAACTGCCGGAACGCCAGGTCCTTCCAAGGAGATTTTCCTCTTTTTACATCAAGGAAGAATTCTGGAAGTTTATATACTCATTTTTAGTGCAGGGGACTAAATGACAAGAATCGGCCCATAAAGGCTCTCCCACATGTTGGTAAGGTATGAAGAACTGCCTTAAAACCTTCAAGATCCTTGGTGAGAAGGGAACCTAACAGCGCCGGGGAGAGGAAACCTCAGCTCCGTCGGGCACAGCACAGCGCTGAGCTGCACACATCCAAACAGCTCCAGTGCTGCACGTCACACATGCGCCCTCCTGCCCCAAACACACCCCAGGGCTGCCTGCACACAGCTCTGCCTTCCTAACATCCCACCCCCGAGGACAGAGCTCATTAACAGCACCACGGGCTGACCTCCCTGCTGAGGCATGCAGTTTAACCTTTCTGTTCCAGAAAAAGCTAAGAGCATCTGTTATCAGCTTTCCTCCACATTCCTCCTCTATCTCCTGTTTGCTGTTGAAAATGGGAGTTGCAGGCATTCAGGTGACCAAGTATTTTGGGAGCTCATTCCACTAATAATGTGGTCAGCAACGAGCTCATTCTCTACTTGCTTTTCTCCCCATCCCAAAGCAACCATAAAGTGACTCACTTTAACACGTGCTTCTTAGTCGTGGCTTTCCCCATCTCCTTTGCTGCACTTGGAGTTTGCAGCACAAACACAGCTCTGGAACACTTGGCCCAGCAATGGCCATGACAAGTGCCATGTTTACAGTTCAGAGCTCTTGTGAGCCATCTGAGCGTGCACAATTGCAAGCGTGTTTGTTCACCTGGAGCTGCTCTCCACTCGCCATCCCATTGGGACACAGCAGAGCACAGGCCCTCCTCGGTTGCAGCTCACAGCTGAGATGCAGTCACCTCCAGAGGAAAGGCAGAAACCCACCATGTACCCTCATGGCAGACCACAGCCTTACGTTTTCCCCTTGGTACCTGCGAGAGGACCTAAACTCAGCGAGGAGTAAGAATGAAACATAACAGCTCTGAGCATGGAGGCAGACTGAAAGGCCAGGGATAAAACGTAGGGTGCAATTATCAGCTATCACCTCCCCCCAGAACTGCTGGCCCACAATCACAACAGTGACCTGAGATGAGAACACCGACTTCTGGGCAGCTTTACACACTGGCTTCTAGAAAGGTAATGCAATTCCAAATTAATCCGAGGAGAAATGAGACCTGCTTAAGAGAAGCTACATACAAGCCAACGGTCTTAGAAAGTTTCTGTACAACCAACAACACTTCCCCAGGTAAGTTAGCCAGAGTTGCAAGCTCCTCAGAGCCCCTTAGGTGGTTTCAGAGGGTGCTCTAATAGCCTCTCTAGTTGTAATTAGCAGGAGGGAGCAAACAAGGAGCAATAGACATAAAACACAACACCAGGGATTACAATTCCTCGTCTCTGAAGCCAGTCAGGCTCATGTAAATGATTACCACAATATAGGCCTGAGTAACACAAAGCAGTAGTCCCATAGCATCACTTAGAAACAAAGTTAAGACTTGTTAAAGTGTTCCTATAGAGCAGTGCAGCTCCCTGCTGCAATGGGCTGCGGGGGAAGAAGGCCCACGGGGCTGCACAGAGCTGCTCCTGCAGTCAGAGCTGTGATCTGGGGAGCATCACGTCACCTGCAGCCGAGACAACACCTGCACTATGAGGCTGCTTAACAACATTTAAAAAACAAAGTTAACAATTATGCTGTGACACAGATTTAGTTTTTAATACTATAGCTTTATCAGCCACGACGACTTTGCTTGCCTTCCAACAACCACCTCAAGCCAGCAGTGAGCCAGAGGACAGCTGCTCGGCCAGCCAAGCACAGACAACAAGAGACAGCAAGAGAGAGGCAGGCGGAAAGCTCAGGCCAGCAGCAGCCAACCCATGCACCAACTGCTCCGTTGCAGCCTCCCAGGACATCACATACCACCAGGGATTCATCTGCTGAGAGGGGTACTAGAAGACAACAACAGGTTTTTCAGATGTAGGAAGGGAGAGCTTGGTGCCATCCATGCAGGTTCCTTGCAAGGCAAGTCTGTGGCAGAAGATCTGTGACACGCTTAGTCAACGGGGAAAATAGAAACATTAACAAATACTGTCAATTCCAACCAGGAAACACCAACGAAGAAATCAAAGCAGCAAGAGAAACTCCTGGCACAACAGCACTGCTGAAGAGCACTGACATAACGTACAGTCATACATCCACTGCAGGACAGCCTTCAGCAGGAACACGTGATGATCAGCTGTGAGTACATCACACTCCTAACGCCTGCCTGCACTTACCTCAGGAGAGAAAGGAGCTCAGTGTAATACTGAAAGCCTTCTCTCACGTGTACTTGGCAGAGACCACGCAGACCTCCACCTACTGTAACCAACCGATGGGAGCGTCCACCCTGTGTTTTACTTTGGTGCTTCCATCTCCACATCTCAGCAACCATCTATTGTCATTCTCAGTACATACAGCTATGCCTTCACTCTATAGGTTTTTTCTTCTTAAATGCCTGCCCTTTTACACAAGCCTTTCATCTTCTAGAAAGCCTCAAAAAATATCTCCATTTAAAGCACTCCAACTAAAACTAGACTGGGTTATTTTGGGGAAAGCCTTTCTTGGAGCAGCAGACAAAGGCCCCAATCCTGCTCTTCAGCCTCATTAGCTGTTCCATTCAACTCCACGCCAACTGTTGACTTCAATTACCCACAATGGAAGAATAACTGCAGGGTGGGCTCCTGGGCCGGGCTGAGCGACCAGACATGGCCACAAACACACACAGCCATAATCAAAGCTGAAGCCACGCCACCAAATTCCACAACAGCGGATACACAAAGAAATGCTGCCCTTCTAGCCTCACAACAAGGGAAAAACAGTATAAAGTTAACAAAGGGCAGTGGACGTTCACAAGCCCTGGTTTTGTTGTCTGCTGTTTTAACCTTCTTTCACATAAGCAGCAATAGTAGCAGTGCCTTTGATTTCAGAGCTTGGTCCCAGTGCCTTGCAGCAGCAGCTTGCTCCGAGTGACAGAGCAGGCAGCAGAGCTGTCCTCCAAAGCCTCTCCCCAGCACAGAAGCCCTGTTGTAATCAGGAGATTAAGTGTGCTTATTCGTGTGTGAAATACTGACTTGATCTCTGTCTCACATTAGAGGCTGTCTACAGCAACCGGTCAGCAGATTCTTCATAATTTCCTAACGCTTCAGAACTGCAACGTATTAAATTACGTCTCACTTCCTTCATTGCATTTACAGAATACAGTGAACAAGTGCCAGTATTTAAAGCAGCAAAGCCTCGCTGGTGGCAGGGTGATGCATGGTGCTCGCTCTCCAGCTCTGGGCAGAGGGATATCATTCCAAGAGCAAACTGTGCTGTGCAACAAGCGTGGGTGCAGAAAGCACAGGCCAAAGCACACCTGCGGTCCCAACCCGCAGCTCCTGGCCTCTCTGTATCCCATGCTGACAATTACCCCATGTCCCTGACTTTATCTTCTTGCCTCTCCCAATAGCAAGGACTTGAATCACGCCGTAAGATTAAGGCATGTTTCCCTCATTCAACGCACAGCGTTGTGCAATTGTCATTATTTCGCTCGAATCAGAGGGGCAGTTTCCTCCCACACCATCATCGGCTGCGGCTGAACGTTGAAGATAACAAACAGTGGTGAGCAGCTCGTTAGGAAATAGACCATCTCCTGACGCTGTAAGATTTGAGCACCAGGCAGGAACCACAGAAATCCCACAGACTGTCTTAACTAACAACAAGGGAGATGAGCAGACGTAGCTTGTCTTCACATGGGACCACGCAGCAGAACAGATGAGCAAACAGAAAACACCTTCTACGGCCACATTCAGATTGTAAGTCTAGATCTCTACTACTCACAAACCTCAACTGCAACTCTCCCTGTCCAGCAGCCACAGCACACATCAACACCAGATTCTACTTAGTCCATGGAATCCAATGCACCTTCTCACCTTGCAAGCCAGCGGATGACTTTTCCCTCTGGTCTCATCACTCCTCTCGAAGTCAGTGAGCAAGCTTCCCCTGTTTCTTAAGCCTTAAAATACCTCCTCCAGGTGTATAAAGCACCAAATGTAGCACAGAAATCCACTCACACTGTAACGTGCTACTGCTCTGGGGCCCCTGATTCCCCCATCAGCTCGGGAGCACCCCCAGTTCAGAGCAATGCCCTCCCCAACCTCCTGCAGCCTTTCCTCACCCCATGAAGGATTGCATCAGCCACCTGCTGACCACTGCTAATAAATCCACTTAAAAGCAGTTCATAACTGGCTGCGCCTTTCATGAGAAAAAGGGAAAGAATACGAAGAAATGCTCCAAATGATTAGCCTGCCTCTAATCTAAACCAAGAGGAAGTGTTTTAAGACTGCATGAAATAACTTCTGACTTCGGTCACGCTTTAGACATTAAATTCTACTTCCAGCACTCTCAGTGCAGACTCTTAACTATTGTATGACTGAAGTGATGGCATCTAATGTAACAGGATGAGGCAATATAGTTGGATTAATGTATTGAGGTCTGATCTTGTAAGCTGCTGAGCACGGTGATTTGCAAAATTAGACCATAAACCATTAAGTGTCGAACAAGTGATGCAGAGCGTTATTAAGCCGCACGAGAAGCGCGCCGGCCTCGTTCACACTGCAGCACCACCACCCCCAGCACAGGCGTGTGGCACACACTGCCCTCCACATCCCTGCTCCCAGACACCCCCACCCCTCCCACCCTTCTATCGCTGCATGTGAGCACCACAGCCCCACGGTAGAGCTCAGCACACCACCGAGTTCCCTCCTGCAACCCTGGCCCAGCCAGGAGCTGCCAAGCGCTGCTTCCCAGCACAGCAGGAGCAGAGGCACCCACTGCCAGCTGCCCAGAAGTTAGGGCCCAATTAAACGTACCCAGCACATCAGCCTGTTGTCTCCAGCAGTCCCGCAGCCTCTCCCTTGAGATAAATTATACAGCTCGGGTGAGATTTATTACCCGCTGACGAGCTCTTAACATATGCTGAATTATGATGTGGCCTCTGAATCAGAATGAACTTTGGTATGAGCAGGTATTTCAAAATGCAACTGCGCTGAATAAGGAACACGAACCAAGTTTTCCAGCCCAGCGTTTTAGTATCAAATTGCATTGTAAGCCATGAGAGCACCAGAGAACCTCCCACAAAAGAAATCCAGTGTTGAAGAAAACGACACCGGTGTTCGCATAGCACAGCCGGCCCGGCTGGGCTTCCCTCGAGCTGTAAGCTATCCACGAGAGCAATGCAAAAAACACATTGCAGAATCTCATGCAATGGCTATTTCAGCTGTGTCAGCAGCACTCCGCACCTTAACGAAGATGCAGGGGCGCAGCACAGGCAGCCCTTTGTCTGGGAACCTCAGTTAGACACACAGGCAGAACGGCACCCCAAGGTAAGCAATCCCCAGTTGTGCTTTGCAGACCACAGCTGCACCTACTTCTCACATCAACAGCGCCTTAATCACCACTTTGACCACTCGTAACCCTCCGCTGCAGAATGCACCTCTCCTCAGCAACAGCAGCATGTACCTCTGTAAAGAGAACAGACCCAAGGTGAAGGATTACCAAACCTCACGGAAACCTATCCAAACAGATGGCGTCATTTGTTTCTTTTAAATGCTCTTTAGCATTTACAGCTGGAAGTGACAAATACCCAACGTGCTTTGAATACGCAAATCGCAGGAACAACACAAAAGAGGACAATGTAATTCCTTTTAAAGACAGGCAGTCATAATGTTGAAACAGACTGCAACCAATTTTCATACACTATTCATAATTACTTTATTACGCTGTGAAAGGGTAATCAGTTTCCAAATGATCTAATAACCTTGGGCTGCTCTTAACTCTTTTATATCAGTCTTAACTACAAACACAGGCTAGGTCTCCAGCTCGAAGGCAATTACAATGATCTAATATTAAACATGCAGGGTAGCAATGTTCTTCCTCTCGTGCTCTCACACAAACCAGCATACGAGATTACCTAAGAGCTTTCAATTAATAAGCAGGAACCGCTATAGAGAAAAATCCATTCCCAGCTCTAATCTCAGAGGAATAGCTTTATTATCGGGAAAGGGAAATCTGATTTTTGGCTCCTTTGTTAGATTTCAATAGGAAATGGAGCAAATACAGTATGTTTTGACTGCCTGTAACAAGGGAGTTCTACGGGGATCTGTCACTATGGCAGACCTAAGGACGGGGGCTTTCTTCCGCCCCATAAGTGCCTGAGTTGCGCTGTGCCACAGCTCGGTCATTTTCATAGCAACATGTGATTGAACTACACGCCGAGGCCACGGCCCACCAGCAGGCACTGACTCAACACGAGAACCCTCAGAGCACAGCAAACCACAGCTCCCTGCACTGCCAGGCCCTGCGCCAGGCTGCTGCACAGCACCTGGGGAGGGCACCGGCAGCCACGGAGCTTCCAAGGGCAGAGGAAGTGGCATGTTGGTTCTGTCGGAGGTAAACAGATTAATTGCGCAGGCTGATTAGATTAGGAGGCTGAAACCACCACGATGGGGAATGAGGGAACCTGAAGCTCCCAACATCATGTTGATGTTACTGCTATCGTTTTACTGCCCAGATAAACGAGCGGTGACAGAGCAGTGCGTTACGGTACCCAGCGCAGTGGCTGAACCCTGCACTTCCTCCAGGCCCTCACAGCCACCAACACAGCCCCCAGCCTTCGAAACCAACATCAGCACACCCACAGAACCCAACGTCCCATCTACCCAATGCCCTTCCTTCTAAACAAGCAGAACGTAAGCTTATCAGGCCCCAGATGCTGCAGAAACACTTACTGCGTATTAACAGGATCTCAGCTTTATCTCAAACCCAAGTCATTCTGATCTCTCTAAATAAGTTCAAGAAGAAAACAGTGCCGAAAGCAAAGCACACAGGGCTCTGCAGGTTTCAAGAGGATTCAAATCAGCGCCTGAGACAAAGCTCTTGTACCTGTACCAAACCAGCATTACAGACATAAGGGTTCCCCCTCTTAAGCAGGGCAGGTTTGAGCACACCTTTACCCACCAAACAGCTCTTCAATTAAGCCATTTTAAAAGAGGGCTGGGAAAATCTGCCAGTGCCTGCCATCTAGTAACACCGCCACATCCCAAGACTGCTCTTCCACACTGTATTCCTGCCTGAATTAAACCCACTTCCAAGGAAACCTCACCAGGCCAAAAGTTGCTACGCATTCCCAAGCATACAGACACCCCATCAGCACCAGATTTACTGCCTCTGTTTACCCCGTGCTCTTGCTAACGTGAGGAAAAAGCAGATTTGGAAGCCCACCATCATACAAAAGCACATGCTTAGAATTAAAGGCAAACATACACATCGCGACCTGACTTTATTCCAGTAGCACACTGTTTATCCAGTCACAAAGGCCTTTTCTTGGCAAAACTCGGATATAAGTTTCCTAAAGGCGGCCAGCTGGCTTCAATTATTTACGTCTGTCAGTGCTGTTTGTTCACACCTCGCATCCAAGGGTCAGAACGGCAATCACTACCCCAGGCAAAGCTCAGGATAAACACTACTTTTGTCCTTTCTTCTGGAAAGAATTCCAGCTTTGTTACAGAAGTGCAGAGAACAGGTATCCCTCGGATACCTTCCCTATAGGAAGCTTCTCATGGTGCCCATCTTCTATTACTTAGCCCAGCCTGACGCATCAATAGCTGTTCCACGTTCCCATCCATCACTGGCTGGCGCTCACCGAGCACAGCCTTATGCCACAGGTTATACACAACTTCTGCTTCCTGAGCACCTGAGCTGCAGAGCTGCTTCTGCTTTCTGCTGCTGCACTCAACTGAGCCACGGTCGTGACTCGTTTAGCTAACAGCAGCAGGTCAGAAAGAAGTTCTGCTTACAAGCGAGCTGCCCCTGGCCCTGCAGCAGGGATAGCAATGGCCAGCAGAGAATCAGGCCAACAGCTGGGGCCTGTAACAAGCCCAGCCACCACGTTTAATCCATTCATCTGTCACAGGCTAGACTAATGCTGCACAGAAACATCCTTAATTTGAAAAGCCCTTGGGGGAAAACGGCATTTCATGTACGATGATCATCAACACGTATCTATTTCTGCACTCTCTGTCTTCGTAATTGTTTGGGGTTTGTTTGTAAAGCAGTCAGCAGGTGAAACACCACATTAGCAGCACATACCAACAGACTGCAGAAACAGTGGTTTTTGCTGTTTCCCAATGCCGTTTTACTTCTCTTGGAGCATACATCAGCACAACTTCTCTCTGTCTGCTTAAGGAGTCCCAGAGCCGGGGAACATCAGCACACGCATGCTGAGCCAACAGCCAGGGGCAGCCCTACAGTGTGCTCAGTGAAGGGCACACGTCTCCACAAGAGCAACTTCCTCACAGCCTGCAGCGCCCCATGCCCCAGACAGCTGCTTTCTGCAGCTACAGACCCCAACCCTGCCTATCGCCAGCAGTTAGCAGGGGGCCCTCAGCGAGGGATTTCTGGAGGAGAAATGTGCTGATCTGCAATCAGCCTGGCTTGGTGGGGATGTGCACTCTGTTCACCTGCTGCACGTGACCCACTCAATCTGCATTTCAGCAGCAGGAGCACTAATCTCAGGTGCCAACATGGAATGGCTTTGCTTCTATAGAGCTTTTCATTGAATACAACAGCCCTGTGAGCGCTCCCCCCACAGAGGTCCATCCCTGTGGCAGTAACAGCACAAAGCAGAAGCTGCAGCAGCTGCTGGGACCTCCAGGCCACATGTATGGACTGGTGAAGGCTGTGCTGCCTAAAAAACAAAGCCTTCGGGTTCGTTCAGAAACAAACAGCTCATATTCTTTACACGAGGTGAAAACAGAAGCCCTGTCTGAGATGCTCTATTAACCACTCAAGAAGTCCCACCTCATCACCTCCGTGTAAAGAAGAGCTGAGACACCAGGAGAACCCCCACAACCCGCAGTAAAGCTCCCGGCAGCCAACGCAGGCACAACAGCTGCGTGCAGCACTGTGGTAATTACAATTAAGGGCTCATCTACTTCACATAGAAGCCACTCACCCAGGCACAACAGCAGCACCAACCGCCTGCCTGCGCCAACAGAGCTACAGGGGGACCCAGGGCACAGCGGCGGCTACGTGAAGTAAAACAAAGCACTATCAACTCTCACACACGCACACAAAGGAAGCGGGAGGATACATGACGTCAGCCCTCGCCTCAATTCATAAATCCCGACCGCAAGAAAAGATCAATTCCTCGCTGCCTTCCTCTGGAGAGCTGCTCACACGCAGCCCGGCCTCACCGCCGCTCCCCGGCAGGAGGGGAATGGTGGAGGCCTCCCAGCACAGCCACATCCAACAGCTCGCTGCCACCTTCTGCTGCACGCTGCCACCTTCTGCTGCTCCCACTGAGCTCGATAAAAATAGTTGAAAACGCTGCTAAATTACAGGGCTGGGAACACAAATAAGGGCTTTTAAAGCGCTGCTCCCACACGCTTCTCAACTTGCTGCTAAGCGCCTGCCATGTCTGTCTTGTGATATTTACTAGGCTCTCTAAGTCCCGAAATACGCCGTCGTCTGTAAGAACAAAACGCTGACAAAAACGCCGAGCTGGCTGCGCGGCTGGAACTAATTGCCTGCAGATTAATGGCTTTACATCGGCACAGCGCTCCTCTGTCTGCCCGGCTTTAAGTCCTGTTTACTTCCAGCTCTGAGCTCCCAAAAGAAACACCGCTGGAGCACAGCGGGTATCGGAGCGGCCCGGCCCTCCCCCGGCCCGGCTGCCTCACAGTGGGCTCCAGGGAGGCCCGGTGTCCTCACAGGGAGCGCTGTGGGAGCCCCGCGGGGCGCTCGGGCTGTGGTGCTTTGGGGCTCCAAAGGCGTTCCGTGTGGGGCGACCGCGCTCCGGCCGGGCCAGCCCCCATCTCCTCATCCCATCTGCTTCAAGTAAGGACTTAAACGCAGCGCATCCGTTTCGCTCGCCCGTTTATATTTACGGCACAGAAGTGAAGCGAAAGGGTCCGCACGCACCCTGAACTCCTCGGGCCGCCCTCACCCGCCGAGTTGACCCAACTTTCCCTCATAGGGAAAAACAACGCCCGGACAACGGCGCAGCCCCGAAGGGAAGGAGCCCCGGCGCAGCGCCCGGAGACGGAGCGGCCGCGGTCCCCCTCTCGGCACGGCCGTGCCCGGCACTCACCCGCTGGCGGCGGCGTCTCCCGCGGAGCCGAGGAGCAGCCGCGAGCAGCGGGCGCGGCCGGCGAACAAAAGGAGGCCCCTCCGCCGGCCGCCCGGCGTGCAGGCAGCTGGGCCGGGCGCGGAGAGGCGGCGGAGCGAGCCTCGTCCCCCCGGGCCCGCCGCCACCCGCCCGGCAGCGGCAGGAGGCGGGCACGGAGCGCGGCCCGGCGGGCGGCG